>ASPP01018591.1:0-15843 GCA_000512085.1 Reticulomyxa filosa
TTTTTTTTTTTTTTTTTTTCTCTTCGTTTGAACTTGAGCTGATTGGTCAAAGTGTCAGATAACAACCGACTTTGCTCTTTACTTTTTTCCATGTCTCTTTGCAATTTTTCAATGGACTCACTCAGTTTCTTCAACTCAAGCTTCTTTTGGCTGACGAGCTCGTTGATGTTCTGTTTGTCATTTTCGAGATCTTGTTTCTGCTGCTTCAACGTGTTCAGTTCCAATTCCATCGAGTGTTTCAAGGACTGCATTTTTTCGTCTTCTCGTTTCAACGCGTCTATTTTCTCTTCCAGCTTTTGTAGTTCCTGCTTTTGTAACTTTACCTTTTGTTCGTTTTTCTGTTTCACTTGTTTCCACTTCGACCGCTCTTGTTGAACAGTCGCCAAAAATTTTTCACCTTCTCGTTTTTGCTCCTCCAACTTCTACTTGTTTTCATATCATGCATTTGCACATGACTTTTAAATAAAACTCAAACGCGTCTTTTTTTTTTTATATTAAAAAAAAACAAACCATTTGAATTTGTTGTTTTGAATCCAGACTCTGTTCTCTCAGTTTCCAATTGTTTTGAAATTCTTGTTGGTGCTGGTAAAACTCCTTCTTCTCAAATTCAAACTTTTGTTTGAGATCTTGAATGTGCGTTTTCTCCAGTTCAAAGTCTTGTTTCAAACGGGTGTACCGATTCACGTCGCTTTCCAATTGCTGTCTTTTCGAAGCCATGTCCGCTTTGCTTTGTTCCATTTCTTGGCGTTGTTTGTCCAGCCATTCTTTTTTTTTCTTCAGCTCCTCCAAATCTTCGCTCACTTTCGCTTGATTCATTTCCTTCCATTTCTCCACCTCTTTGCGATCTTTGCTAATCTGACTTCGAAGCGCAATCAACTCACTTTCTTTGTTATTCAGTTCTAAGTACTTTGATTCGTACTCGCGTTCTCGGTCTTTTATTAGTCCCTGCATTGCCTTTAATTCGATCTCTTTTTTTCCATTTCCTTTTTTTTTAAAAAAAAAAAAAAAGAAGTTTGGATCACTTTCAACACTTTGAAATTTTTTTAAAATTTATTTGAACTCTTTCGGACATATGTGTTACACAAACGAGTAAGAATAAATGTGTTCTCACTTCTTTTTGTTTTTCCAACGCTCTTTTCTCTTGTTCCAATTGTGTTTGCTCCTGTTTTAATTTGATGCTGCATGTTTCCACATCTTTGCGCATTTTGGAATACTATAAACGCATGTGTGTGTGTGTATACGTATGTGGGTGATTGAAATATGAAAACATGTAAACCTTATCCATGTATTTCTGCTCTTTTTTATTCAATTCCTCCTCCATTTGTTTCAATTTGTGTTTCTTTTCATCCAATTTCTGTCGAAGCGTATGCAGTTCTTTTTGTTGGAGTAGCAATTGCTCACTTCTCGATGAAAACGTTTCCTCTGTTTTTTTTTGTATTCCTCAAACATTTGTTTTTCTTTGTCAAATTCCGATTGGTTGTCCTGACAATTCTTGCATTTTCGCACCATTTGGTCGTGCATCTTGGTTAATTCCGTTTCTTTTTCTTTCAAATTGGCTCTTTTTAATTTCATTTTTTGCTGTTCCTCCGCCAATTTGTCCTTTTGGTTCTTCAACTCCTTCGTCTCCATGTCGATCTTGTTTTGGCCAATGGTCACTTCACGTTTCAAGTCTTGCAATCGCAGGTTCTCTAGATGCAATTGCTACACAAGCACATTGCTACAACTTTCCATCAAAATGAATACGTTAATCAATACACACAAATACGCACACATGGCATGGACGGTCTGAACTTGTTCCAATGACTTCAATGCTTGCGATTGTTGTTGCAACTGGTCTTGCTTAGCTTTGAATTCATTTTTTTCATTTTCGAAAGCCTGCTCCCATTTCTTCAAATTGTCGCGACTATTTTTTTCTTCCATTTTCATTTCATTCCATTTCTGCTCGATAGTCTCCAGTTCTTTTTTTTTAGCCTCGTAGTATTGCAATTGCTCTTGCATTGCCTTTTCTTTTTTCTCAATGCCCTCTTTTTCGTTCAATGCCCTCTTTTAAGTCACATTGTATTTCGGACGTATACACACACACACACACATACACACGTGCATTGAACATGTGTATGCAAAGCAATGCAGAAAAACTCGGTAAACAAAGTTACTCAACCTGTGTCTCCTCTTGTAATTTGGCCCATTCTTGTGTTAGCTCATCGTGCTTTTCTTTCCATTTCTGGTATTTGTTTGTGTGTTTTGAATTGTTTCCATTTGTTAATTTATTGATGTACTGCATTTATGAAAATAAAACAAACAAAAAACAAGTATATTTGGAACTTGCTCGAGAGCATGACATTGTTGTTCTCTTTCTTTTAATTGGACGTCTTTTCGATTGAATTGTTCTTCCTTGTCCTGCATCTCTTTTTCTCGTGACAACAAAAGCTGTTCTTTTTCATTCCAATCTTGCTTTTCGACTTCAAGCTGTTTATTCGATTGCAACATTGAATAATATTTCGCCATTTGCTTTTCCATTTTTTTTTGTTCTTTGCAAAATTTGCCTTCTCTTTTCTCCAATTCCAGTTCTCTGGTGCAATCGTCCGTTCATTTTATTTTATTTTTTAATAAAATAAAATAAATTGTTTTCTGCAAAGCAGTGAACTTATATCATGTTTGTAAAAAAAAAAAAAAAAAAAAAATATAGTAACTTTTCTTGATTCGCTTTTGTTTGAAGAGCCAGTTCATTTTGTTGCTTCATGAACAAATTTTTTTGTTGTTTTACTTTTTGTTCCCATTTTTCTTGCTGGAGCTTGAACTCATCCTTTTGATTTTGTAATGCCTTTGTCTGCTCCGACTCCAACTCCTTCAACTCGTTCTCATTTTCTCTTGTTTTAGGTCCAGCTCTTGCTCCTGTTCCATTGTTTGTTTGTTTGTTTGTTTGTTTGTTCGTTCTGCTTTGTGTTGTATTTGCATGAAAAATAAACAAAACAAAAAAAGACTGAAAAGGGACAAACGAACGAGCAGAACAAACAAAGTGAATGGTCACCAAAAGGATAAATTCTTTTTGTTTTGCTGCGTTTTAAAAATATTTCATGCCTTCATTTTAGCCAACTCAAATTTCTCCATTAATTGCTGCAACTTTTGTGCCTTTTCTTCTTCCAAGAATTGTGACTCTTTTTCTATTTCTGTGAAAGGCGTCCAGCCCATTGCAATGTGCCCACCAACACACAACGCGCCCATCGCAAATCCCCTCCAATGTTGCGGTCACTTGATACGTATCAAAAAAAAGGACAGACATAACTCTCTTTCACTTTTTGGAGTTGAATGTTGCGTTCTTCGAGCTTCTTTTGTTCCATTTGTAATTGTTGACGTCTGTGATGAAAATGGCGCCATTGTGTCGATCAATAAAACAAACACTGAAAACAAAGGGAAAAAAAAACACGTAACAAAGTGTGATTGGCCTCTTTTTGTTCGTTGATCCGTTGTTCCAACTGTTCTCGCTCTGATATACATTTGTGTTTCAATCGATTTTTGATTGGGTGACAAAAGAGATATCACTCGACACACCCAATAAAAATCAAAAAAAAAAAAAAAAAGGAAAGTAAACAAACCTTTTTCCAACTTTTGTTGAAAAGTCGCAGCTTGGAGTTGTTGCGTTTGTAATTCCTTAAGTTTGACGTCGTATTGTTGCTGCTTTGCTTTTTCATTTGCGTCCAGTTTGCTTTTTAACTGTTCCAACAACTTGTGTTCTTTTCCTTGTTTTTCCTCCACTGCCTTCACACGCTCTTCTTTTTCGTGCAGCTCATTTTCCCACAGCTTTAACTTTTTTTCTTGCTTTTCGAGGAACGCCACGTCGCTTTTTCGGATCAGCATGTACTGATTGTCCATCTGCACGTGTGGCAGAGTCGGATGTCCACTCAGTCCTTTTGTATTTTTCATTTGGTGAAAATGCACTTCTGTTATTGTCTCCACTGATTCGTTAAAACAGAAAAGACTCAGCCAAACAATTTTTTTTTTTTTAAGGGAAAAAAAAAAAAGTACGCACCTTGTTTGTCATGAATTGCAAGATGAGAGTTTGGGGCACTGTGTGTCGGTGGCGGAGGAGAAATGCTAGTGACCATGCCATTATTAGAATGATTGTTTTGTTGTTGGTGGTGGTAGTGATGATGATGATGATGGGGATGTGGTTGTTGCTGTTCACAATAAACTTTAGAGACGACTGGCGGGGCAAACTGATCCATCAATGAACAGTTGGGTTGACTGTGATGTTGTTTCAGCAGATGTTGATTGGGAGTACTCGACACTGCACTGAAGTGTAACGTCGACTGCAAGTCCATTGCAAACTCATTGTTTTCTTCCACGCAAGGCAACAAGGGATTATGTGCTTGTTGAAACGAGTTTTGATACACCGGATACGGTGACCCCACCAGAGGTGCTTTATGCATCTGTTGCATGCTCATATGCAACTGCGATACCAACTGTTCATTCGCATAATTTGTTTCCGGTTCGTAGCCACTTTGATGATGTTGTTTTTTATTTGTCTGAAAATATACCTTTATTATTATTATTATTATCACATATCACATGTTATTGGATATTTTGTATCCGTTGTGGCAATGTAGCGAAGGTAAACAAATAAAAAAACACAACATTGTCAGCAACACATACTGGCATCTGTGTCGATGAGTTGTCACACTTGCCGGAAATGCCAGTGAATGAAGCCGTGGCTATTTTTTTATGACTATTGTTTGCTTTCTGGCTTGAATTCTGCATTGTGTCTGAAATATTCCCGCTTTGCTTTCTTGAAATCGATGATACTGATGCTGTTTCTTCAAACGACCTTGGTTGCAGCTGAGACAGTTTCGCTGAGTATGCAAAATTGTTCACGTCTAATGATTCATTTGTTGAGTTTCTTTTTTTTTTTTTATTACAAGATTTTTTTTATTTTTGTTTTGGGGTTGGTTTCTCCAAAGAAACATTAACTTTTTTTTTTTTTTTAACAAACAAAATTATTATATGCAAAATATGTATGTATATACGCAACGTGTCCCAAGTGGGATCATATTTTCTCGCTGGTTGTCTATTTTTGCTGCTGGTGCTCACATTTACGTCGGGTACACGAATGGAATTATCATTTGACAATTGATGTTCGGGCTTTTCTTGTGTTTTCGTGTTTCGCTTTTTTTGTGAGTGTTCTTTTGAAACGCTCTCCGGAATGTTTACAATTATTGTTTGTGATTTTGATAAGATCTCTTTGTCTTTTTGGTCGGTTTCGACAAAATGAGAGTCAAACACAATATATTCCCCGTGTCTGGTGTTATATTTGTCACGGTCATTTTTCGACATTTACCAAATTTATGCTCGATTTTTTCCTCCACCTTTTTTTTTAATTTGTTTGTTTTTTTTTAAGTGTTTTATTGTTGAATTTGTTTTTTGTTTAAATTTGTTTTTAATTTGAATGTTTTTTTTTACATTTTATTGTGCTATTTTGGGTGGATTTGGCCATTTTGTTAGAATTTTATTTTTAATGTTTTGTATATTTTTAAGTAATTTTTGTGTTTAGAAATTTTTTATATTTCGCTTATTTTGGTTATATTGAGCACAATTATATTTTGTGCATTTTTTTCTAGAATTTGTGAAGAATTACAAATACTTTTTGATGTGAACAAGAATTGTTGGAAATATCACAACTTTGATTTTTTTTTAAGTTGACAAATTAACATTTGATGGAGTCTGAAAATACGGGAGTTGTGACAAAGGGGTTTATTATTGAACTAAAATTTGTATAGTTTAATTGGTGACATGGCTTTCATAAATGCAGTTCTCTTTAAAAGTATTTATGGAACAGTGTTATCGGTGTTGGTACTGTTAGTGATCATTCTTCAAGTATTGGCGATCCGTTTTCGTTGGAAGTACTCATTAGGGACAAATGCGTTGATAGTGTTGACGCTAGCATTTTTTATATATTTTTTAAATTTAAGTAATCTACTAATGTCGATAGGCTTGTCTACAGCACTACCGTCGCACCATATATGCGAATGGGGTTATTTTTATACGCAATTTGCATACGGTATGACAAGATTTTTGTCATTGTTGTTTTTATTGCAGCGAGCAAGGCTAGCACACTCGATGACCCCATTATTCAGTGAATTTTATTTCAAGCGAATATTTCCATTTCTGGTGACAATGATTTGGGTAGTGTTGTGTGTCACATTGTTTATTTCGCCGGGAGTTCCAGGGCGCAATGTCCGCAATGGTACTCACAAGCCCAAAATGAGTTCGAATCACTGCGAAGCCAATCAACAGCATCACTCACAACAAATATTTTTGGCCGCAGCCCTGGCGGTCACTATTGTCGTTGTGTTTTTCATTTTCTTGTTCTTGTACCCCATTATCAAACTCATCCAACAAAACGAGAACGGATCGAGTATGGCATCAATAAATGAGACACCGTGTGATGGAATCAAATTAAGCCAAACCGAATTTCGAGTCGTTCTAAAGTGGAGCTTGTTCTTGTCCACTCTCAGCTTGTCGATTAGCTTGCTCACCATGACTGTCTGGCCACTGTTTCCAAATCGCCTCTTTTTCATTCCACACTTGGACTACTTTGTCGATTCTGTTTGTACATTCTTGTTGCTTGGTTTGTTGTATGACCATTCATTATGTGTACGTGTATTGTATTTATATACATATATATATAAATATATATGTGTATATATATTTTTTGAGCCTTTTTTAAAAAAAAAAAAAAATGTGTATTTTTTTTAATAGGCAGAAATAGGTTGTTTCTATATGAAATCTTTTCCAAATTTTGTACAAAAATTAAACTATGTCACACTGGAACTCTGACTGCTGAAAAACCCATGGATCTTTCCACTTCTTTTCTCAATTGACTGTGTTTTTATATTAATTTTTTATTTTTCATTATATACTCTTTTTTTTTCTCCTTAATTTTGCCCACTTTGAAACTATTCCGTTATTCCAAAAGTTTGAAACTATGTTAACTTTTGTCACCATGTTAATATTACATCTTCTTTACTTTTTTTTTTTTTTTGAAAGAAAAAAAGATTGCACAGTCGTTATCATGAAAAAGAAACTCATAAGTTGTGAAAGGACGTCGTGCACATTTTTTGTTGAAATTGAAAATTGTGTGCTCTCTGAAGGCAAAAAATGAATACAAACTGTCCTGACCCACACTTAATTGATGGCATTATTGGTTTAAATCATACATCATCGCGAAAAACATCGGGCAAATTACTAAAAAGTAAGATAATCCAGATTTGCTACGTCCTTTTTGTTTGGAGTGTGTTTGGTCGTTTTGTAGGTTCCACGTCTCGCTCTCATTTATCCAGAACTGTGACAATCCCCAGTCGTTTTGAAACCATTTTAGAAGCAAAGGACTCATCATCCACCACAAAAGGATTTAATTCATCTTCGAAAAGGTTCCCTGGTTGTCCAAACTTTCTATCGGTAGGAAAAAGTTTGACAAAGTTGTAGCCTTAAGTCAATAACTTTTTTGTTCATGGCCTCTACAACTTTATTCTTTTCGTTTTGCTTTAAACATGTTCTTCTAGACGTCTAAGAAGAGTCTGTGTGCATAATCAATATCTTTAAAAAGACAGAATCGCCAGGTCCAGGATGGTACGATTTGGAAGACAAACACAATAATCCTTCCTTTTCAAAGAGTGGATACACTTCGGGATTTGTTTCAAAAGTTTTGATCAGAAAAAGAAGGTAATGTGATTCAAAATATCAACGACTGTACAAAAAAAAATAAAGCAACAAAGAGATGGACCATTGCTAAAAAGAAAATGGAAAGTGCCTGATCCTGGCGCATACTTCAGAGAGATCCCATTCACATCTCATCACATGTTTTCTAACTTTTCAACCACATTTTCAGGAACAAAGCGCTTTGAACCAAATCTTAACAAGTTGCCAGACACAAATATTGGTCCTGGGAGTTATAAGGTTTGATGTGCTTTCCAATAAGAAATTAATTTGCATTCAAATCATAAAATCATAATTCAATTTTGAAAAAAACTGTCAGAGCATACACCCAGACGACGTTTCGTACTCAGATTGGAATGAAATCAGACCTTCTCCTTTCTTTCTTTTGGCCACAAGGCGACCAGAATTAAGAACACAAAGTGATCACAAGCAAAATATTAAATACAATTCATTGGAAAACAGATTTTGTGAAATGACAACACCTCCCAAAAGACAAAAAAAAGTCTTTCCGTTCAACACTTGCGCTGAAAGATTTTGTGTATGTAATGATGTTATATTTATATAGGAACATATCCCTTAGTATTTTATTGTTTGTATTGAATAGGAATAAGGAATTATTCAATGAAAAAGTGTAAAATACTATTAAAAATTTTAAGTTGTGAATAATTGTATTAAAGGATTTACTTTATCAAATTTTTGAGTAACAAAAACGTTCTATATGTTTAAATATTTGAAGAAAAGTTGTACTAAGCTCACTTAAAGTTCCGGCTCATTCGGAAACCTTCACACGGCACTGCGTTGTTTTTTTTTGAAAAAAAGAGAGTTTAGAAAGGGCTCTTTTTGTTGCCATTTGCATAAGATGACGTCTTCTTCCGTAAAATTTCCAACTGCTTCTGTATGTAGACAATAACTTCGACCCTTCATTTCATATTGAGAAGAATTGGATCAAATCAGAGCTATAAAAAAAAAAATAAATAGGCAAATCAATTGGCACTTGAAGAAAGACAAGCAGCAAGTAGCAAAGGCAATGAACAAGAAAAAAATGTGATGGATATAAGTTTTAGTGGAAGATTGGTTGAGGAAGTAACAAAAGACACGGAATTGTATCTTGTGCGCCATGGAGAAACGGAATGGAATGTAGTTCACAAGTATCAAGGACAAAAAGACAGTAACTTGACCGAGAAAGGTAAATTGCAAGCAGTACACGTTGGACAGAGATTAGCGCACATTCACAGGACTGACCGAAAATTCGCAAAGGTGTATGTGTCGCCATTGGGGAGGGCTAGACACACTGCAAAATTAATTCTGGAGCAATTTGACGATGCAGACAATATTGAATGTATCTACATGCCTGAGTTGATGGAAAGAAATTTCGGTGAATTAGAAGTTTAATTTTTTTTTTTTTTTTTTAACACATACAAAAAAAAAAAAAATTAATGACTATACGACAGGGTACCTCTTCGGGAAGCCTAGGCGACCAAGATTGTGATAACAAACCAGGAGTCACTGGAGAGTCGAGAAGAGAGATGCTCACGCGATGTTTGAAGGCCATTACAACTATCTATCAACAATGCCACGGGCAACGCGTCTTGATAGTGACCCATGGGGGATTTGTTGGTGCTTTTTTGGGCTACGTCTTGCTTCCTGATATGCCATTCCAAAAACGGTCCTTCTATGTTATCAATGCTGGTAAGCTTTTCCTCTTTTTTTTTTTTAAGCAATGATCAAAAGTACTTTATATAAAAAAAAATGTTGTTTGCAATGTGTTTCATTTTTTCTTTTTTGTAAAGGTATATCCGTTGTCCATTATAGTGAAAAGGAAAAATGTGGTTTTGGCAAAGTTAAAATTAATTTTTTTTTTTTGTTGTTGGGAAACAAATCTTAGTTTTGTGCTTCTCTTCTCTTTTTCAAAATTGGTTGGAGAAAGGGTTCGGGATGGGGTGTGCTTTGCCAAAGGCTAAATGATAATGCTCGGATTCTCTGCGATCACAAGACCACTGACAAGGACTGGAAAAAATACATTGGCAGTCTTGGCCTGCTCCCCGCTTTTTGTTTGGTGTTAGGGTTTGGTGCAATTTTTGGGTACAAACACTATTTTAAATCGGCCGTGCCGCAAACACAAGTTTCTCAGACGGCACAATAATTTGTTTTATTTTTAAGATAAATAATATATTCTTTAATTCTTTTACATCCGAATTCGAAGCTTACTCTACTGCATAACATTGAAGTTGACAGATGTCGATCGTGCTTTCAATTGTATTATAATGTATCCACATTCAGTGAAATCGACAGCGGATCACAAGTTTTGAATGCAAACATAAATTTATGTTGCATGTGATATTGCACAAAACTTGTTTTAAAAGTTAAATTAAAATTATTTCACAATGCTTTACTGTCATTTATCCAGTCGAAGTTGTCCTCAGTTGACGTAATGCAAATAAACTTTCAGTTGCATTCTCCCTTTTTTTAATGGCGTATGCGAGGACATGAGGGCTCATAAACGAAATGTCAGTCAAGATCAACTACAAGATTTTCAATTGCCAACAGCCCAAGGTTTAGAACAGCATTCTGTGAACGAACATTCGCCGTTGCTCTCGGCAGTCCGTCCCGACGACGACCCTCCAAACGTGGTTGCAAAAGAAAGTGAGCAACCACTACCACTCACTGATGGCAGAAAAGTAGATAATAAAATTCAAATAAGCAATGACCAAAACGCAGAAGCAAGTGAAAATGAAAGTGAGGACGACAATAATGTAAAGCCTTTGTTATCTTTGGAAAAGCAAAGTAGCGAGGTACCGTCGCTTGCAATACCGCAGCTAATGGTGTTGTCAAAGGGTACGTCTGAAGAAGCGCAGCCATCAGTACTGGGTGAAATGGAAGAGCGTGAGAAAAGTAATGGAAAAATGAGTGAAAATAAAAAAAGCAATGAAAGTAATAATAATAATAATAATAATAATAATGTGATAAATGAGAATCAATATTCAATAGATGGAATGAGTGAGAAAATGGTATCAATATCGGAAATGAAAATAGATAACTCGATATCACGATTATTAGCACAAACTCGATCTCAATCTCAATCTCAATCTCAATCTCAGTCGCAAGTGGCATTGAAGCAAAAGGCATCGACGTCATTGGCAGTACAAGAGGTCGTGCCGCCTCCCCCAGTTGCGGCCGTGCTGGCAGTGACGGGTCAAGTGGACCAGTCGCAAAAGAGCACAAAAAGCAGAAGTGCAAGTAACGTATCCCAGGTAATAGCACCGAGGCCGTTTATCGCAGCAGCAGCAACAGCAACAGCAACAGCAATAGCAGTAGAGAGCAAAGAGACAGTTGCTCCCCAGCAGCCTATGTTGCCATTGTCGATATCTTCAGCTGCGGTTGTAGCGCCGCCCAATGACAGTACCAATGTTAATGCCAATGCCAATGTCAATCCTTCAACAATTGTGATACCAGTCCCTGGCATTACTACCACGGTGACAACTACATTGTCTTCCATCACAGCCAATGGTGGTGTTAATGTCAACACGGCGAGCCAGCCCACACCCATTCTGATTAAACTTCGAAAAGGTAGCGATAACAGTCTCCCCCACAGCGTCGGCAGCTTTGATGACTTACCCAACGGTCAATCTCCAAATGCCTATTTGTTGAACAGACGACCGACTTTGAATAACAACAACAGCAATGATAACATTGTCAATTCACAAAATGGCGTCCATCGCTTTAGCGTGGAACTCCCACTGATCGATCAAAAGACTAACCAAGAGTGCGTCGAACAGATCATTCGCTACGACGAGTTTGAAATGTTTTGCTGCCAAAAGTGCTTTTCACAAAACCAAATGATCGTTGATGACTACATTAACGTCATGCAATTACGAGGGGAATACCCTTTGAACAAAATGCATTACTACTCCATCTCTAATGTCTTTGTCGCGCTTCGCATGGATTTGGCCCGCAATAAAGTCGTGTGGTTTGATCATTTCTTCTTTGATTTCCTTTTTTACATTCGAAATAATGTACTTAATTTATGTGTACATATGCATTTTTTTTTTTTTGGGGGGGGTTCATTTTGAGCCATGGGTGTGTACAAATTATTTATGCACTTTTTGTACGTATATTATATATGCATATACATATATAAATGTGTGCGTGTACATATTTTTTTTTTTTTTTTTTTGGAATGCACAAACAGCATCCCGTACTTGGTATATTGACAAGACATCCGCATCACCCGTATGGTAGTTTGACTCGCTTTTGTGTGTTGATATTCTCTTTGGCTATTAGTATTTGGGTTTATGCAGCGATTCGAACTGATCGCTTCGGGTATGATGGTATGTGACGGTGATATGGAGTTTGATCAATTCGGCGATTCAAATAATACTGAAACAATTGGCACGTTGTCCTTGTGTCCAAATGTGGAGCGACACCACCAGGGGGATTTTGGTGTCTTGTATTACATGTCTTATTGTTTTACTAGGGCTAGGTGGATGTGTCATCTACGCTATCTTCTTTTATTACTTGTATTCACAATACGGTCGGGCATTTTTAGTTTCTTATTTCCCAATGTTGGCAATCGTTACGTGCAAAAAAATAAAAAATAAAATAGTGAAAGTTTTTTTTTTTTGCATGTATACACACTTTTGTAGGTGTACACTATATTTTATCTTTGCCAAGTTTGCAAGGAGAAAAGGATTATTTTTTTTTTTGTTTCCCAAATCAACAATTATGCTAATAAAAATGGAAAAGTGTGTGTGATAAAAAAAAAGTCATGGGTGGCGGTTAGTCTGCTAGTTTCATTGGCCATGGTAAGTTGGAAAACTCGTTCAGAAAATCGGAAAAACCCGAACCAATGCAACTATGTTGTTTGTATCCAAGAGATTCGAGCGTTTCGACAATTGAAAGCAAATTTGCTGTCATTACGAGCGCGAGAAGATCACCCATTGGAACATTGTCAAGCTGTTCATATTGTAATGACACTCACCTCTGATCCAAATAAAATTCCCAAAAAACCTAAAATTCAAGAGGAAGACTTCAATCCGCTGATCTCTTCACAACCTAATTTTGACGAACATTCCAAACAAGTTGAAGTTAGTTTGTTCATGCCACGAAGACGGGCGTATGCCAAATCAACATTTCACAAGAAGATAAGGAAGTTTGCAGCAGAACAAGAACGGAGACAATCCATTTCACAAGCCCATAGACACCTTAGACACAATAGTGGTTCTAGCCTGCAACAGGTGCAAGTTATCTATGTACCCGTTAATACTGAAATATTTGACAAACAAGGCGTGATTGTTCAACTTACACCACAGCAATAAATTTGTTTTACTTTTTCATTTTTGTTGTTTTGGCTTTTACTCGATGAATGAGAGATGTGGTTTAAAATTTTGATATTTACACTTTATATTGCTGCTTAAGTTCTGCTTTTCATATTCGTTAGTTTGATATTTTCAAGTCGATATAAAGAAATAATGTCATGTTTAAAGATCTAAAGAGTTAATCTCCTGATGAGTTTAAGCCATAAAGGCTCTCCTGTTTCTCAAAACAATATATTTACAAATCGACCAGCAAAAAAATATTTTCTCCTCATAAGATAAAAATAGTGACAATGCTAGAGGAAAAAAAAACAAAATTCGAAGGCTACATGTTGCCATGGCCAATTCACATTATAAAAATCGAAAAACATAAAACAAAAAACAACATCGCCACATCAAAACAATCAAACAAAAACAATCGAAAAAGAAACAATTGGAAGGAATGCTAATCAATTCCTTTTGAATATGTACGCGGGTTCCATTTTCTCTCATGGAAAAGGGAAAAAAAAGTTACTAAGTTAGAAAAAGAAAGGCAAGGAGTGAAAAAAAAAGTTGAGAAGAGTAATTTTTATACTGTTTGAATAATTTTGTTCGTTAATATTAATGTACCTTCTTGGACAATAATCACGGAGCGATCTAAATAACAATCCTTTCATTTTTTTTTTGGATTTGCTTGAAATGAGCCGTTTTGATGAATTTTTTCTGGACAGGTTGGAAATAGGAAATGCTTGAGTGTGAAGGAAAAGAGTGCCTGCGATCACTTTTCTTGTTGTTGTTGTGAAGCAGATTTGAGTTGAGAGGTGAAAGGCGGTGATGAATAAAGGGAAAATTGTTGCATTTGTTGTGTCAAAGATAATTGCTGTTTATGAATTGGATCGGAGGTAATCCAATACTTATGTTGCATGATTTCGTCAGCAGAAATGCGATCTGCGGCAAGCCATTGCAGCATACGTTTCACCATATCATACAAATCCAAGTGCTCCAGTTTGTTGAATTGGAAGTATTTCTGTAATTTAAAAAATATGTACACATATATATTTAGAGCAAAGTGAACGAGGGAGTAATTATTACTTGTGTAAATATTAATAATGTGATAATGTTTGTAAAAAGAGTCAAGCACCTCAAGACGGTGGGCCTGAACACGACTTTGAGAAGCTTGTTCCATTTTTAATTGCAAAGTATCTTCATAAAACAATTCCTCAAACTTTCGGTCGGACGAGTAGTGAATGAGTTTCTCTGGGATAAGGCCAATCATATTTTGCATTTGATTCAAATGGTCGATAGGACAATGAGTATTGAAAGCCATCGAGCCATGCAAGAATTCCAAAATAACGCATCCAATAGACCAAATATCCACAGGTCTCTTCCAATACATTTCCAACACGACTTCGGGGGCCCGATAGTGTCGTGTTTGAATAAGGTAGTTGTATCCATCTCGATACTTCCAGGTTGATTTGTCACTGGGATCATATTTCGGTTCATACACTGCGCTACCAAAGTCGACTAGTTTGATGCGAGTATTAATTGGCCAATGAAACGTTTTCTTTATTATGCCACATACATACATACACACATAGCTCACAAAAATTACAAATCAATAGTTTTTGTTTATTTGAAATGTAAGTGCTTACACACATTTCCAATTGTCACCGCTTTCGTTGTTCCATCGACAAACACTATGTTTTCTGGTTTTAAATCCGTGAAGATAATGTCCCTTCGATGTAAAACTGATTATGTTTGGTTTTGTACAAGTCGCGAGCAGACATTTCGAATATGTTGGTTATGAATGTGAGTAATTATAGACATGTATTCGGAGATTGGTTTTTTTTTTTTTTTTTTTTTTTTTGAGGAAAACAAAAATAACTCAACATTGAATGGCAGTACATATTTGAAGTGATAAATCTCGAACTATGGGATCAGGGAATGGACGGTAGCGATTCTTCGACATAATGGCATAAATGGAAGGGCCATACAATCGAAATACAAAGCATGGATGCTGATTCCATGAGAAATGTTCTTTCAAGTGAACGCAGCAGCTAACAAGATCAACAAGCAAAGACATACATATATGTACATATACACATGTGTATATGCTGTGAATGTAGGAACAAACCTTTTTCCGTCATCTGAAGTAGTAATATGATGCAATATCTTAAATTCGGTTTTTGCAGCTTCAATGTATCGTGCAGAGTTTCGAATGATTTTTAATGCAATGTGTCTAGACAGCAAACAACACAAACAAAAAAATGAAATGTGACGGGCCATGTTGTAAATGAATGACTAAACTTCCCGTCCACGATATCGATCGACTCAAACACTTTTGAAAATGTTCCTATTTTTTCGATGGAGAGGAAAGGAGGGGTTGGAATATAGCAATCAGCTTTATTTTTTAATTTGTATTTGATAAGATGAAAACATAATAATAATAATAATAACAATGACAATAATAAATAATAATAATAAATAATAAGAGTGATATTAAATAATAATAGATTAAGTATGTGTTTCTTTGTGTCATGTACAACAAGCATACGCACGCACCTTTGCCAAGAGTGTCCTTCAATATATCTACATTTTATATTTATGTCGTTGAAAAAGTTGAAAAGCCGCAAACAAGCAAAAAGGAAATGACAAAACAAAAAACCGACATCGATCATGAACAAGCAAGCCTTTTTCAAATTCAATATAGCCTTTATCGTCTTTGCGATCTGTTAAATGTGCATATATGCATATACATATATATATATATGTATACAATTGTATATAACAATATAGCACAAAAAAAGAAAAAAATCAAAACACCGAAATTTCTCCCTCCCCC
>ASPP01018599.1:0-10303 GCA_000512085.1 Reticulomyxa filosa
TTTTGTCCATGTGATTTTCAACGGATTGGAAGGAGGAACGATTAAAAAAAAACACGCGATAGATAGATTTTTTTTTTTGCATGTGTATATATTTTAGGGAAAACACAAAACTGGGCGACAGAAGCCTGACCAGTGAAGGGTTCTGCAAAATCATTGCGAGCTGTCATTCTTGGCATGTGTCCCATGGATTGTGAGCCAACAGTGATCGCTGCCGCAACGGTGGCAGTGGATGGGATGGAAGCGGTAGTGGCAACAGGAGCGGTGGATCTGGCGTTTGAATTGGAGTTCGAATTAGCGGACTGTGCTTCGGTGGTTATCATTTGCCATGAACCGTGAATTGGTAATGCTTCTACTGGACCTTGACCATTCCAATGGGGCGGTGGAGTTGCTAAGTCTTGAACAGATCTAATGGTCGGCATAAAGGCAAATTTCAACAACACTCCTAAAAAAGACATCGTCTCAAATCGCGATCCACGAAATACTCTTGGCAAAAGAGGTAAAATATTCGTATTCTCAAATACACTACTCTGAAGTAACTTTTGCAAACATACATACAATTTTATATTGATTGGATTGAAACTACATTCCAATGAAAATCCTTTTTTTTATTTTAAAAAAAAAAAAAAAAAACGCGATTTTTCATAAAATAAAAAAATAAACAAAAATAAAAATTGAAAAGAAAGAAACATTATTTGCACAAACAGCAAATTAGCTTCGTGCGTGAACCAAATAAATTGGGTATTGTTAAACTTGCACTTTAAAAAAGTCGGACGAAATGACAACGGCAAATGTCCGAACAATTGGCCAATGAAACTTTTGCGTAAGTCCATTGATACTAAATTGTTCATTCATAATTCGCAATAGGTAATCTAACAAAGTGTGCCCAAAGTGATTGAACTCATTGTGAGTGGAAGCACAATTTGTAATGTATCGACATAATTCGTTCCATACGTGACAATGGGTAGAGAATCGTTTGGTCCCAGTCATCATTGAAAAGTATTTTTCCATGTGTTCGATATATTTGTTATCTCCCCAGGATAGTGATTCGTCATCGTCGTATCCTAGTGTTTCTACAATATTGCAAAGTATATTCTCTTGATTGTTAGTATTGTTTCTATCACTTTCTGTCACTTCGTTCCCACGTCTCAATCGATTTTCTTTCATCGCTACTTGCTTTTTCACTTTTCTATTATCATTGTGTTTAGTACTCAATTTTTATTATATTGTTCAACATTGAAAAAAAAAAAAAAACAACACACACACAAGTGTACGCTACATATTATATTTATGTATGTACCCTCAATTGAACCTGAACGAATTCAAATGGGCACTATCGCTCTCAAACAATAGTTTGTTGTTTAGTCCATAGTGTGGTCTCACAACGCAATAAAACATATATCGCAAAATAATTTCTATTATATATTGCCTCGTTTTTGACTGTATTGTCTCATTTGCTTCCTCCTTGCTTTTCCCATTTTTTGTTTTTTTTTCGCTGCTGCTATTCATTTCATCGCCGTCTTCTGATAACATACGTTCCGCAATCCCGAATAACCACCCAAACCCATTATTCGAACGATACAATTCTTCGAGCACTATCGTTTCAACATCTTCCAATTTATACTGTTTGTTCTTTCTTGACTCAAGTTTATTCCAAGGTGTCAACAATCCGACCAAATATATGTGAATCTCTTCTGCTGATAATTGTACATTTGGCTCATTTTTGTCAGTTGTCGCTTGACTAGTTTCCTTCTCAGTCCGTGTTCCATACCTCATAACTTCTTCTGACGAGGAATTATTCAAAGACGGATTTTCTGTCATCGAATCATTAGTTTTCATCATATCCAAAATTTGGGAGATATATTGATACATGCCATGGAAGGGGCCATAATGGTCTGGCTCGGTTTTAACAGTATTTTATCGTGCCAACGGTAACACTTTCTCTTTAAAATTTTGTTCAGCCTCTTTTATATCTTAAAATTTTGTTGCATACATTTTTGTATCTATAGAAAAGCTGAAGCTGAAAATTTTAATTAGGCACGAGTTGATGTGCAAATTAAAAAAATTTCACACGTAATCTACTATCCCGTAACTATATTTCAAAGTACACAAAAAGATCACGTTGGAAACTTTGTTTAGCTATAGTTGGAGTGCTTAAACTTCGTAGCTTTATAACCAATCAAATAGTTGATGTTGCACCATTTCCTTATGTAAACTAAGCAAAGAGTTTTGCTTTTTCGTTTCCAATACGTGCCAACCCCGCAGAATCTGCAGAATCTTTAAAAAAAAAATGAATTTGAATACTGATGGCACGAATAGAGACAATGCTTCACCATCAGTGGCTGAAGCCAATGATATGATGTTACAAGAAAAAAAAGAGATAGACACAAATGAATCAGTATCTAGCGAACCAAAGACAAAAAAATATTTGATTTTATTTTACCACCTGAACAAGCAGTCATACATCGTTATGTTCATATTTGGAAATGACAAATCAGGATTTAAAAAGGCATTACAAATGCCGTAAGATTATATTCCATATGTGAATTTGAATTGTCTGTTCTTTTCAGGACTTTAGTTTAGAAGAGTTTCAAGCGTTGTCCGAATTATACGGATTTGACAAACCTTTTCCAAAAGGGCTTCCAAAAGTTCCAAGCACTTTTATTGCAATGTGTTTGAATCTTATTTATGTATTTGCATTGGTAGAAATGAAAATGGACACCACACACAAAGGCATAAAACAAACGAGCGTATTGTGTGTACGGGGGAAAAAACAATTTTGACAGGATGAAAGACTGTTGACCCCTTTCATTTGGGTGGATTTACCGAATGAAGAAATCATTCATCAAATCTGTTCAAGGAGCTTGCTTGTCAGGTTTTTTGTTGTCTTATATTCATTTTGCACTGTTGTGCCATTAACATTTGAGAAGGAAGGGAAGCAAATAGTAAATAATAAATGAAGACAAGCAATAAGTGCATAAGTAAATAATTTCAACAATAAATAAATACAAACATGTTTTGAATTGGAATGAGCAGATGTGTCTATGAAGTGCTTGCACACGACGAGACATTGGGCGGAATGATAGATAATTTGAGAGAGACTTTCAGTGAAAAGATAACACGTTTTAAAAACTGCACGTATCGAATTCGTAGCATTTGGTTTGGGAAAAAGTGCACGCTCAAAGTTTGGGATTGCCATTCAATTGTCTTTTTTGTATTGCAAAAACAAAAGATCACATCAAATCAAATCCATGAAATGTAATCCAATTCAATTCAATTCAATTCAATTCAATTCAATACAATACAATACAATATAATATAATATAATCAACAAAGGATCAAACAGACGACGTCAATCGATTTGAATTTTTCACTACTCAAATGACAGGGGAGGTGTGTTTACAAAATGCCCAAGTCGAATTTCATGCCATTCAAGACTATGGCGAGCACTCTCTTCATAAAAACCCAAAGTCCGCTGTCAAACCATTTCACTGTTACTTTGCGCGTATGGTATATATACATTCTCTTCTCTTTCTTTTTGTTTTGTTTGTGCTTCTTCCAACTTGCATCACAAAAAAAAAAAAAAAAAAATTAATGAGATAAGCCTTAAGATGCATTTCTGTAATGTTTATATAAAGATTGCTCAAGCAGATCGAAGTGTGATCTGTCGGTACTCATTAAAACAACGAAACTATATTGGACCGACTTCTTTGGAACCTGAATTGGGATTGATCATGGCAAATCAAGCACATGTATTTTCTTCTTCTTTTGTTTCTTATTGTTTTTTGACGACAACAATTCCAATGAAAATAGGCAGGACCTGGGAAAATCGTGTTTGATCCCTTTGTTGGGACTGGGAGTCTCTTAATCGCGGCCAGTCATTTTGAAGCTTTTTCCATCGGTGTCGATATCGACTATCGCGTCCTCCATGGCTCAGGTTTGCTTATTCTGTGATATTGCGCGTGTTCGATGTCTCGGACAAGCTCTTTTTGTGTGATGTAACACGGGCATGTGTTGGAAAAAGATGATCGAAACGTGCAAGGTAACTTTAATCAGTATAAAATGCCAATTCCCGAATTGATACGTGCGGACTTATCGTCATGCATCTGGAATGAATATTTTCATCCTGATGCCATTATGTGCGACCCTCCTTATGGAATAAGAGCCGGAGGCAGGAAATCGGGCACGAAAAAACCTCTCAAATCCAATTCTTTTCCATTGTTATGTTTCACTGCAAAACCCCAACATAAATGCAAGTCTAATGTCTGCTCCTTGGTTTGATTGTGCTCTACGTGTGCACAGCTTAGAAGGCCAAAATCCACGTACTCAAGTCTACGATGCCGAAGAATGCGTCGGTGACTTGTTACAGTTTGCTGCAAAAATGCTTCCCATTGGAGGTCGCTTGGTTTATTTGCTTCCCACAACCGATGAGTTAAGTGGAAAAAAAAAGCGCATTTTTGTTGTGTGTCATGACCCGTATTTATGTCACTCTTATGTATGCATATATAATTTTATTGACAGGTACAAAGACGAAGAACTTCCATTACATCCTGCCTTAGAGGTAAGGGGAAACAGTGAACAGAAATGTCAAGGCATTTTACGACGAAGATTGATCACAATGGTAAAAGTAACACCGTTTACTGATGATATGAAAGTTATGTAGAACACTAATTTTTTCTGCTATTTACCATCTTGTACTTTTCATTTTATTGTGCATACGATAGACACAAATTCCAGTTCGTCCGGCCTTTGCAAACTTAAAAGAAAAAATATTTGTGAAAAAACCTAAAAATGATATCAAACAAGAAAAGAGAAAAGAAGAGTTGCAACGCAGTTGTGAAAATGACATTAAACGAAGAAGAAAAAACGATACTGATGACCCAATATTGGAATAAATGTTTTTTGATAATAAAAATCTTTGAATTTAACACGTCTTTTGTGCACTAGGTACACCATCGAATTATTTATGAAATTTCCCTTTGATGTTAAAAAAGAACAATTAATACCTGCCCAAAAAAAACAAAAAGATATCATAGTAGTGTAATGAGGTTGCAATTAACATGTTTTATCTATTTGGAACAATTACGAATTTTTGAAGATTTGTCTTCCTATCTTTTTGAACTAAAAAAATATGCAGAAATGCAAATTGTAATCGCTTAGATTGAGACTTGATGCATGATTGTTAATGGACATTATATTCACAATCAATTGATCATAAAGCGTACAATCGAATAAAGTTCGAAAATAAAACAAAAATCAATAAAAAGTGGAAGGGCTTTTGACCCGCTAAGAGGGGACGTGTTTTCTATGATTTTTGCGTGGATGCAGTGCAAGTTTTTCATCAAGAAGTTTTTTGGCATCTTTCAACATCCCTGCTCTCTTAAAGTAATGTATCATTCTTTCAAATTTATTATTTGTTTTGATTTTTGTAGGAATGGTTTGCCAAAGTGCAAGAATATCTCTGGGATTGCCTTGCAAACGAAAATAGTTATTTAAGAGTGTCCAACGTAGCGAGCTGTCATTTTGCAAGTGATCGTCCCGAAGAACAATTTGATCATGCAAATATTTAAGTTGGGTCAAGTTTTGACATTTGCAAGCAATACGTTTGCACAACTCTGGATCGATTTGAATAGTCGAGGGCATCATACTCTCTGAGTGTAGTATTTCTTTTGTTTCAACGCTGCTGTGCATTGATAAAAATGGATGAATGGGTTGTTCCAACGTTTTTTTTGGATGTAATTGATTGGCATTTTCATTTTTTAAGTGTATCATTTTTTGCCATTCAAAAATTTGTATAACTTTTGCCACATCTTTGATATCCAAACATACGTGAAAGAGTATATGAAGTGATTGTCGATCCAAGACTACACTATCATTTGGATTCATTGCTAATAGGGAATCTACAATCGCCAATATTTTTTTATTTTGTCTATGTTTGCGACAGTAACAAAGGAATTTAGTAAACGTTGAATTATTGAAATGCTTGTCTATTGGTTCTGTACTTGCTATGTTCAATGTTGATTTGTTTAGGCCAAATCTTGGAGGTTTTGTGGATTGTCTTGGCGATTTGAAAAACGAATCAATCAACACTTTTGTCGTCTCATTGTCAATTTTCTCGACTACTTTGAGGGGTTTCAATGAAGAAACAGCTGTTGTCTCTCTATTTTTGTGTATGTTTTCGTTCAACTGGACTTTTCCAAATTCTTTGATATACTCATTTATCTGACCATAGGTACTAAAACATCTCCAAACATGCAAACGAGGATGCAGCAAACTATTTAAATGAACAAAAAATCTCATGAAATGTTGACACAGAGGATTCGCAAAGGGGAAGAAAAGAGCTCAAACAGGTCTAGACAACTGCACCTTTGTTTATATTTATGATTCTTGGAAGTGAGCATAGTCTTAATTTTCTCATAGCATATTTGTATGGTAAACAAAACTTATGTTATGTTAGTATTATTTCAAAACTATGCACAGGACTAGTTGTATCTATTTGTCATATTGTACAATCACTGTACAGTAAGCTTTTAAATTATATTTACTGAAATGCAAAATCGTAAATAGTAGCATTAATCTGCTTATACATCTTCAGAATTGTTCATTTGTCTTCTGTTATGATTGTATTTATTTAAATTTGGCAATTTTGAATTGCAATAAATGTTATCATTTTTTTTGCTAAATGACATTGAAGTGCATGTTATATACAACTAAAATTTTCTTCAAAATGTAATAAATTTGTTGAATGACTTGCACCAACTTGAAAATTTGCACTTTCAATGAATTATTAGCAGTAATAGGCAAATAGCTGTGAACTGTAATTTTGTAACTCAAAAGAAGGGTTCCATAACCATATAAATATCCCAAAACTCTTTGGAGTAAAAAACCAGACCCAGAAACTCTATAGAATCCTCGTATTCCAATGGACAATCCTGCAAAACGTTCAAACAAACATTCTGATCCTTCGAATCCTCGCTATCTCACTCCACAATTATATCCTCATGCGCATTCGTCAGACGGAAGCCAAGGTATGCGACCACAAAACGCTGGTGACTATAATCGACACTATCGTGGAAACGAAAATCTTCACAACACGCACCCAAATAAGCACATGTTCCATACGCCACAGTTTCATCCAACAAACGAGCATGAGAATATGCATTCGTCGATGATGCTTGACTCCGATAACACATATCACTGCCACCCCACAATGATAATGCATCCCAAATACAACGAGCCGTTGGCATCACTGGGGGTATATGGAAATGGACGAAGCGGCAACGCAGGTAACCATGGGAACACAAACGGGTATTTTGAACCGCAAAGTGTGCAGCTGACAAGCAGAGAAGCGCCAGGCATGTATACGGACCGAAGTCTGACGCTGAACAGAGGCGGAAGGACAGGACCACAGGACGGCGAGCCAAGACAAAGGAGTGGAGAAGAAATATATTGGCGAGTGCCGCGATCAGAGCCAACGGTGTGTAAAATTCCTTTGCCCACTCGTGTGGAAGACATAACATAAAGCAAAAGAGACGCAACACGTTGCGTTGTTTTGTTTGTGAATGAAAACAAATGCAAAAAGCGTCCAAGCAAGCCATGTATGGAACCGCCATTGACCAGCTTGAATGAGGGCGGAGGTGAATATTTGTCCATGGACAGTAATGACATGCTGCCCACCACCCATCACGCACTCGGACTGTTCCCACATAAAGGTAATACTGCGATGATGTTGAACGATGACAACGAAGAAGAAGAGGAGGAGGAGGAGGAAGAGGAAGAGGAAGACGACAACCGTGGTCATCACGACCACTTCCATGCGGGTCATGGTCATCCATCCATGTTTGGAGGAAGACATTCAACCATTCATCCTATCCATGCTATCGGTAATCCCACCGTTAATGCCGTCAAGCCCATTTCATTCATGTCGGACATCTCCAGATTCAAAAAATCCGATAAACTGAATCGAGAAACGAATGAACACGTAACTGTGGAAGACCTACTTGGTCCATTGCCCTCCCGAATGTCGAGCATAGAAGGAGAGCACAATTTCACCTCGCGCACGCCCACGCCCCCTTCGTCGGTTGGCACGCCCATCCCAGGAATGCCCAATGTGGAAAATCAAGCCCAGTCACATGTGCACCCAGAAACGCTCTCTCATGTCGGCCAGCCCATCATGTCAACAGAAGATCCTGGACATTGTCATACAGGCAATGCCAACAATCATCACAATAATCATAGCAATAATAATAACAATAATAATAACAATAATAATAATAATAATAATATCAATAATAACAATAACATTATTAATAATAATAATGGTAATGAAAATAACAACAAAAACATTCATTTGAAAGAGGATAAAAGCGGCAGTGATCACAAAAACACGCATTTGAAAGACAAAGGCGAAATAGATGTCGAGTCATGTCCAAACGAGGATATCATTCCGTTGGTTCAACAAGAACAATCGACCACGAACAACGGAGAGGTGTTGAGACTGAGCAAGCGCGACAACGACAACGACGACGAGCATAGCGTAGTGCCCTTGTCAGAGATCAGAACAAAATCAGAGGGTCAATTGCTGAGTCCGAGTGTCGAAAATCGGATATCGATTAACAAAGAGGAATCGTCATTGAGAGGCAAAGTCGAGAACGGCAAAAAACACGAAAGTGGCATTGGAGTGACGCCTGGACTTGGGTCGGGACTCGGACTTGCAGTTAGCACCGGCATTACAGACACATTGAATGGGAATTTGTTGGGAAATCGCAATAGCATTGCGAATACCAGCAATAATAATCTGGCAGAAATGTTGCAAGTATTGCAACGCAGTGTGTCGATCCTTAGCAATTTGAGCGTTCCCAATCCACCATTGATGAGTAGTATTCCAATGCTAAGTCGAAACGGGTCGATTGTGGACAACAAATTCCCAATGAATTCCGCGGATATCAGCAGCGGTGCAAATGGTGGACTGTTTGTGCCTCCTCTTCTTCCACCTTCGATGTCCACATTCGGCACCACGAGCTGGGGATTCGACAATGGTCTGGGCTTGAATCCGTCGCTTTCCACGGGGATGTGGAGTGCCAATGTATCGACCACGCCCGGGACACTTGGGCCGCCGAGCTTTCCTTATTTCACGCCGACGACATTCCCACCGCCGATATGGGGCGAGGCCTCCATGAACACAAGCGATCTGAAAGATCCGCTTCGTCAGTCTCACGTTGCCGTCAACTTGATCGGCAGTGTCAACCCATCGAGTTCGGCCAGTCAGCTGCTTGGCAATAAGGAAGGAGTGCATCAAAGCGAAAAGACTAAACATAGCAGTAATATTATCATTAATGGTAACGTCAATGGAAATGGCAATGGTAATAACAATAATAACAATAATAACAATAATGGTAATAATAATAGCAATAGCAATGGTCACAATAATAATAATAATAATAACAAAAACAATGGCGTGAATGTAAATTTGACATCAAATAACTCAAATCGAAGCGAACTCAACTTCACTACCACAAACGCTGGAGACGTGTCGTCTGCTTTTGCAGCGCCATACATGTTCCCATCGTATGGTGGCGTTGGAGTGGGTAACGACATGACCACTGCTGCGACGACTGCGGGTACCTCTGATGCCACGCTGTTCAATCATTCCGGATCAAATGCTCCTCTGTCGGCCAATTTCCCAGAGACGTGGGGCTATCCCTGGGCCGGCAACGTGATGAACATGCCAATGGTGACCAACGTCGCAGGTGGCAGCAGTAGCAGTTTGAATGGCGATTACAATGTCGATGAGTTCACATCCATGCTATGTGGAAACTACAATCCACATTCTGTTATTATCCGCCTTTTCTTCAAACTCATGGCTCGTATCCATTTGACAATAAGGCCTCATCCCATCTGAATACCACTCTAGGCTCCTCTTCTGCCATTCCCATCAATCCGTCCGAGATGGGACTGTCCTCAGAGCCCGGTATGATGCCCACGAGGGCTAACAGTGTCTCCACTTCTGCTTCTTCCAACGATGTTGCGACCTCTCTCCCGCCCGTCCATTCCGATGCGTCAGAGCCGGCTCAATGGGAAAACTTAGCTGTTGGCGATGTGGTCATATACGGAAAAGAAACCTGCACTGTGGTGTCATTGGATTGGAACCACAATCCCCCTCAAGCTGAGGTAAATATACACGCCTCCAATTTCACTGTAAAAATCCCCATCTCGCTTTTGGAACAGTCCTCACTCATTTCTGACAAATATACCACTAACGATCGCACTTCTGTCAATCACAAGTTAACTTTTTTTTTTTTTTTTT
>ASPP01018609.1:0-12614 GCA_000512085.1 Reticulomyxa filosa
AAAAAAAGAGTGTTTGGAAAAGAAGTAATCGAAGATGTATTGAACAATCTTTGCAGAGAAAACGAACAAAAAATAGAGTGGACAACTCAAGACATTGAAGAACTTTACAATTATATTTACTTAGTTTAGTTTTGCACTTGTTTGTGTCTACTTCATAACATGACACATATTATATACATATATATATATTTATATATATATGTATATAATATGTGTCATGTTATGAATGTTAGGAACTCATCGAAAGTGTAGATGGAGTAGACAATGGAGCGAGTCAGTACGAATTGGAGGAAGCTCCAAAGTATCGCGTATCGACAGACTTGAGCTGTCGGATTTCTCGGATGAATTCGAGCTGGAACGAGACGAAGAGCGGAAGCAGTCGCGAGCATTTGGAGATGCAGAGGTTTGAAAAGGCGATGAAAATATGTGGCGAAGAGTTGATCGACTTTATTCGCATCGGCGCCTTTTCTTTTTTACCCGCTCGTAGAATTGTTCAAATGGCGCTTTCCAATCGACACATTGTCCATCACTCGCTTCAAATCATTGAACTGCCTTCCTTTTGTCCTTGGACAGACCATCTTTTTGATCTCGAACAAAAACTGCTTGCCGATTCACAGACTAACCAAGCAAAGCCTGTTTTATTTGCTATCATTGCTACCGATAACAATGAATAGTTTTGCCAAAAAAAAAAAAAAAAAAAATTCAAAACTTTTGTTCGTTTGTTTGTCTAATTTTTTTGTCAATCACTTTTTTTTTTTTTTTTTTGCAATTCAAAAAAGTATTGTACGTGCTACGCCCTTGTATCCGAAGTCAACGAAACTACGAAAGCAATTGAAGCCAAACTGGTGTGGTGTTCCCGATAATGAGATTGAAGACGTCAGTGGAATCCGAGGACTTAAGTTTGTCCATTCGAGTGGCTTCTTAGGTGGCACCAAAACAAGGCAGGCTGCTCTCGATTTGGCTGTTCAAAGTCTTTCTTAAAAAAAAAAAAGTTTTTAATAGAAATGCAGTTGTTTTTTTTCTTATCGTTTTGTGCTGAATGCTTATGCTTCTTGATTTGGGTTGTTTATAAGTCTATTTCAAGAATAAGAATAAGTTTATTCTGTTTGATCATTCTTTTGCGCTCTGATATGACTATAACTCATCCACTCTTTTTAATCATCTTTTGCAGGCAATTGGACAAAAAGCCAATTTTTCCAAAAAACAATTGTTAATTTGTGAGAATGCATGACCATCCAATAAAAGAGTTTTTTATTCACAAAAAATCAATATTTTTTTCTTTTTTTTTGGTTAGTCGATTATACAAAAAAAAAATCACCCATTTATTTTTTAGCAAAGTTGGTTTTTGTTAAAAAAAAAAGTGGGGAGTATATTGATGTTCATGAGTCGTGACCAGTGACCCATTTTGCAATTTTTTTTTGTGTGTGGGCAAGAAATGCTATAAAAAAAACTTTTAAAAATATTATCATTGCTCAAGAATAACACAAAACTGACTTGACTGAGCATATTGGATTACCAAAAATTATTACAAACATTTTTTTTTTTTTACGTTCTGACTTTTTAGACATATTTGTTGAATAAACAAATAATTTGATCTTTTTTTTTTTTTTTTAAGAAAAGCATACATTACACACAGCAAAAGCACAATTATTATTTATTGTTTTTTTGGAGGCAATGGCTTCCTTCCAATTTCATAAAATTCTTCATTTGGCATCAATCCACTCATATGAGCCAAGCGATTGGAAGCTGCGAAAAAGCTGGTGATCGCGCCAATATCCCAAATCTGTTCCAAAAAAAAAAAAAATGAATTAAGTCATTTGACAAAAGAGGAAGGAGGGAGAAAAAAAAAAAAAAGCATTTAAAAAAGATATGCCCCAAACTGCATCTCGACTAAATTTGTATTCCTCCTTTAATTCAACCAAGTGTTGTGTTTTGACCAAGTGTGGTTCTTTGCACAGCAGCAAAGCATAGTCCAGCATTTTGGTCTGCTTTTTATCAATCAAATACGACTTGTGGAAGTCGTTGGACACTTGATCGGCGATGATGTTATATGGGACTTGTTGATCGGTCCCCGGTTTTTGCGTCAGAAACTTTTTGAAATACACGCGAAGTAGCGCTCCGTGGGCGACCACGCAGTACAAACATTTGTTGTGAGCACTTGTCGCACATACTATCATTTCCTTTTCGTATAACGTCAGCTCGCTTGTTGTTTCGTTCATCAAGGCGTCGTAGTAGTTGAAAAACGCTCGAAATTCGTTTGGGCGGTGAGTCAACCCCAAAAAGATGTTCGGAATGAACTGCGACTTGTTCTGTACTTCCAACAGCTTTTCTTGGATGTCCGTTGGAAGCTTGGAAAAACGAGGGTCGGAGGTACCTTTCACCATCAAATCCTCAAAGAACGAATTACAAATGGGTGCTGAAAAAAATCGCACATTGCGCTCAATGTGGTTTGGACCGTTTCGTGTATTCAATAACAAGCGCCTCATCATCTTTATACTTTAGTTTTTTTTTTTACATGTACATATTGGCCATCCGTTCCCCCTGCTTTTTTTTGGCTATACTTAGGACTAGTTAAATTGCTATGCATGCCTAGAAAATTGGTTTGGGTTATTATGATTTTGTTGAATTTATACTGAAACTTGTAAAATTTTGATTAGCAAAACATTTTGCGTTTTAATGTTGCAGTAGGTAGGAGCAAGAAAGAGAGTGGATGGGGAGTTTAAAAAAGTGGCGCTATCACTGGATTAAAAAATGTGAAATATTTTCCAATGACAACAACACAGGCTGAAGGCAATATGGGAAGGGAGAAAAAAAAGCTAACAACAATAGTATTATTAAAAGATCGAATCCAAAGGAAGTTTGAAGTGAATTTTGCAAACATGAAGAAAAAAAGGGATTGTGCACTTATTTTAAATACTCATATTTTTTTATTTTTTTTTGGAGGTAAAAAAAAATGGTAAAGAATCTGATAACAAAAAAAAAAAGCGTCAATCCAACTCAATAGGCGTTTCTATAGTGCCATTCGTGCCAGTATTGGATGCCACATCAAAGTGGTTTCTGTCAGTAAGGACTAAGTCATTTGCATTCGGATTTGCATTTGGATTTGCATTTGGATTTGCGTTGGGATTAGAATTGGAATGATTGAGAGAATTGGGATTGATACTTAAAGTAATATTACCATTGTTATTATTATTATTGTTATTATTGTTATTATTATTATTATTATTATTATTATTATTATTGATAGTACCACTACTATTGCTACTGCTACCACTAGCATTAATATTGGCATTGGAATTATGAGCAGTGATTGTTGTCATTGTTGCCGCCGTCGTCATCGTTGTTGCCGTTGTGGTGGAATTGTGAAGAAGAAGATTGGGATCGGATGACGATGCAGGCAATGACGATAATGGTGTGGACACAGGCGCTTTTTGTTTTTTTTTGTTTCGAATATCATTATAGCGCCGGTCCTCTTCCATCTGTTCCTCCAGACTGACAGGTTGATAAGTGCCATCGGGGTTGAAGCGCACGCTGTCGATATCGTCATTCGTGGTTTGGAGCATATTAAGCATGAGAGTATCGACGCACAGGTCCTCAAAGCGCAGGGGCTGCATGCACACAGGACATTGCCAATTGCCTGTTCTGTGACTAAACGCGAGGAACGACTGGAGATCGATGCATTGGGAATGGATGCAATGACAGCCGCGCACAGGAGTTTGGATGCGACAAGCGGCCAGCGGACACCGCAGCGACACTTTAGTCTGGCTAACAAGCAATCCATCTTCACATGCGTTTGCATTGGTATCTTTCAAATCTTTGAGGTGTGGACGATGCTCTGCAGTTGTGCAAATGGTCTGATGAAACGGCCAGTCTTGAGTTTGATGGGTCGAGCCACAGTACCAAGCACCTTTACAGCGCGAACATCGAAATAATCCCCCATCCGCTTTTTCGCAAATCAGACATTTTTTTGCACACTTGCCGGATTCCACATCACTCATGTTCGATCTTGCGATTACGCGTTTCACCATTTCATCCATCGAGGCTACTCTCACCAATTCTACCACTACAATGCCTTGAAAAATACCATTGCTTGTCACTTCCATGTCCATACATACACTTGCGTACTCGCTTATATCCAATGGCTTGGTCACGTTATACCCTTTTTGCTTCGTGTTTTTCGTCGCACTCTTACGGTCAATCGCAACTACTTGGCTGTTCACCGTCACATCACACTGGCTTGTCGCCCATTCTTGTTGCACTTTTTGCGTGTCACTGAACAAACGCAAATGCAATTGCTTCCCTTCTCTTTCTCCTTTCAACTCATGTTGTTTTTGTTGGATTTCACTTACTTCGCTGTCGCTCAGACCCATTCGCCATTGGATCCTCTTCATCGCAAACACTGGCATCACGCAAAGTCGCTTCTCCAAACAATGCAACGGGGAACGGTTCTGTCCAAAACTTGGGTGCTTCACCAACTGCGCATAGTTGCTTTGCAATTGTGACTGCTGCTGCGATAATGTAGCTTGCTGTTGCAAATACATCAACTGTTGATAATTTATTTGTGAATGTCCTGCAACAAACATTTTTTTTTTTTTTTGTTCTTGAGTGCTTCTATTTGGAGTATTCAAAATCTCGTTTACCCTCCCCCTTTCGATGTCGTGTCCTCAGAAAAAAAACATGCGCCCATTTTATTTTTTTTTTTTGCAATTATGAAATTTTTAAATACTTTTCTTTTTGCAATAAAAAAAAGAAAATATAATTGCTTCAATTTATTGGTTTAGTAAGTTATCTGATTGCTTTTTTTTAAATTACTGTTCATATCTTTACTTTTCTTTTAATCAAACTTTTCAAAAAAAACACTATCATTTCTTATTCTACAAAAAGTAAATTACCCCCAAATACAAATGTGATCTTTGTGTGAACAATAACACAAATTCAAATCATATGTAACATTCTTTGTCTTGTAAACGTTTTGAGTAATTTGGATGACGAACGAAAGATGTTAAATATGAAAAAATTAATAGTTTGTGTTAAATAGTGATTACAGATAAACCTTATTTGAACTATTTATTTTAATAAATAAAAAAAGACATAACATAATTGACAACAAGTTTGTCAAAATTATTGATCTATCCTAATTTAATATTTAGCACTCGAATCCAATGTCGAATAATGATGTGGATTTCTTTTTCTTCAAACTGACCCGATTACAAATCACATACAAGTATAATCAAAAGAAAAACAGAATTTTGAAGAAATTAAAACGAAGCGTACCAGTTGTATCTGTACTTCAGTAAGAGTAGTCTCATTCTTGGCTTGTTTTGCTTGATAGAAAAAAACAAATCTTTAAATAAGATTTAAATTAATGGAGTGACTTCACATTCATATTCTATAATTTAATATATTCAATAACACACAAACCGATTTTGAGAGAAAAAAGTTGAAAGAGTTTTTAATCAAACATCATCAAAGTTCAAAAGAAATTGAAAGAATGGCTACTATCAAAAGTAACAAACAAGCTTCAAAGCAAGTAACTTTGGTACGCTTCTTTTCAAATTTTCAAATTGTGTAAGATTTTGTTGCACTGATTTTGACTACAACAGTCAGAAGAAGAAATGGTCCAAATAATTATTGGACATTGGATTCGAACACTAAAAATTAAAGTAGGATGGATACATGACCTTGGAAGACTTGTTGTTGATTATGTTATGTTATGTTATGTTTTTCATTGAATTGCAATTAAAATGTTCAAGTATTTCTTCTTTGTTTTACTATTGAGCACAGACAACTATTTTCCTCGCGCTTGATACGTTTCGTGAATCTAAATTACTTAAAACTTTTGCTGGACACATTGGTCATGTATTTAGTATCGATTATTCCGAATTTGATGGTAGTCAATTTATTTGTTCTGGATCAGAAGATAAAACAGTTCGTGTGTGGGATGTAGAGACTAGCAAACAAATTGAATCATTCAATGGACATTCATCTGAAGTGTATTGTGTAAAATTTTCCCCCATATCATTATCATAATTATCATCGTAATGTCATTTGTTCGTCATCAGATGACAAAACCATTCGTTTTTGGGATTTCAAAAATAACCAACAATTGAAAATATTCAATGGACACAATCACTGGGTTAATGGCATTAAATTTTCACCATTTAATGGTGGCCGATATTTGTGTTCTGGATCTGGTGATTCGACTATTCGTTTATGGGACGTTGAAACATCCAAAGCATTGCATATTTTCAATGGACATAAAGATTGCGTTTGGTGTGTTGATATTTCACCATTACAAAGTAGCAATAATAATAATAATAATAATAATAGTATTGGTGTGATTGGTGGTAATGGATATACCATTTGTTCTGGGTCATATGATACAACCATTGTAATATGGGATATTGAGACAACTAAACAATTAATTTCATTCATTGGACATGTAGGTTCATTGAGGAGTGTAAAATATGGGTCAAATGAAATAGGGAATATTGGTTGTGCAAATACAATATTATCTGGATCAGGAGATAATAATGTTCGTTTGTGGGATATTCGATCAGGCAAAAAAATTCAAAAATTTGAGGGACATGACGATCGAGTTATGGCTGTTGAATATTCACCATTTGTAGTAAATAATGGCAAATTTGGTGATAATTCAAATGTGATATGCTCTGGGTCAGAAGATAACACTATTCGCTTTTGGGATATTCGATCTAATAGAAATGAATTATATTCCATTGAAGGAGATAATAATGAAGATCAAGGAATTTTAAGTTTTACTTTTTTTCCATTACAAAAGGACAAGAAAGCCCATGACAACATAAAGAATAGTCGTGGGTTTAATTTGTGTTATGGTTCAGGCAAAGGCTCTATTCGTATTTGGGGATAATCTTTATATTCAATAAGGAATAAAATTTTGGGTGGTTTTGGAATGAACAGAGCAAAAAGAATGAAATTTTAAAATACTTTTGGGTTTGTTTGTGACTGTTCATACCATTCAATATCACTTTCGCAGCATGTGCTTTTGAAAAAAAATCTTTCTTTTTTATGAGAATGGTCCACATTTAATTATTCAAATAATTTGACATTAAACTAAAAGCATACTATTGTACACTTAAAAATTTCAACAGATTTTTGCCAATCCCTTGATAAAATAGTAAATTAAATATTTGTGCAGGAATCATGCAAATATTGATACTTTATACTCCAGTTTAGAAGCTTCTTGTGATTATGTACAACAATATTATAGATAAACACACGTCATGTTTACAAAAGAAAATAAGTGGTTGGTAATACTGTTTAAATTTAGTATACATTCTCACAAACATTAGAAAAAAGAACGTGTAGATATCATGTATAAACATAGAGTATAAGTATATTGCCAGGCATGAAATTGTAGAGTATTATTATTGATTTATTCTTTTGTGCTTGTCACTGTGTAAAAATTGATATTTTCATTTGACAAAACTAATTTAAATCTTTTCTTTTAACAATTGCTATTATTTTCTTAAAATCTCATACAATAGCCAAGAAAATAAATGAATTTTACTATTATTTTTTATTTGAGTTTGCACTTTCGTCAATATATTTCCTCGATTATGAATCTGAAAACACATGTACTAACCGTTTTTTAAATTACAAATATGTAATTATTTTTTTAAAAAGTGTTATGAATGTGCTAATTTTTCGAGGACCCCCCATATATATTTATACCTCAAAATTAGACTTATTTATGTAGATATCAAAAAACTGTTGCACAACCCAAGGGGGATTTGATTATATATTAAATATTTATTACAATTGTTTGTCTACAAAAACGATTTAAACGTATATACTATTCATCATATTGTACATCACACTTTTTATTTTGAAGATTTTTTGCTATGCAATGACAATTAAAATCGTTTCTGACAAAAATGTAGACAGCAGTTTTGTTGCATAATTTTGAGAAGTTTTATTGCGCCATAACAAACGAGTCAAACAATTCAATCTCAAAACAAAAATCTGTGAAATAAGCATCAATGCATTGAATTTTCAACACAAAGTTTGATGTTGTTCTCAGTTTGCAAGGGGGATGGATGATATTTTTGATTTTTCAAAAATCGAACAAAGTTTGTTTGACTATTTGTATTCGTCACTCAATTTTTTTTCGGACTTATTATTTTTTTTTTGAGGTACGTAAACAAGACAATCTTCATAAGTTAGAAGAGCGATTTCAATTTGGCTTTTAAAAGAAAATTGACTTGGGTCAATGTTTTCTTTGATTAAAACTGTTAACTTTTATCTATCGTAAAATATAAGTATTGACAACAAAACTTTATGTAATGATTGTGAAAATTCAGAAACATTGACTACTTCAACCTTAAATGTATTGCTCATCCCTCAAAACTGCTTGTATAAACTTCGAAAGTCACACAAAATGTTTTATTTAGCACCAAGTTTTAATCCAAAAAAAAGGATTGTATGCTTTTGAATTCCATAGGTAATAATTCTACTTTTTTTTCCGTTTTTTTGGAGACTCCCAAAGCAGACTGTATTTGTTTTGTGGAATATATTGTTGAAGAGTGTCAAAAACGTTTAAGTTTCGTTTTGTTCTGTAGGAAAAAAACTCGCGTCAGCCCCTTTCCTAGTTGTCAGCAGCGACAACATATGCAATGACAAAGCAAATGCAATGAACACTAGCCATCACAACAACACAAGTGACGACGAGGACGCCATCACAATACCAACAATAAGCACAACATTAACATCATCAATCGCCACAACGGCAGAGGACACAGCAAAAGCGAGACAGCAAAAGGTCACAGCGCGGACAAAACCAAAGTGCTCGCAAGAGCATATCGCACGTACGCCAGATGGAGAGACAAGTGGACAAGACTTGCATGCAGCGTCAATTGCTTCGAAAGCATGGAAACACTGGGCGAGTTTGCGCGATTGGCCGCACAAATCGCCATCAGTTTTTGGTTGTGTGGAGTTGCCGAAGAAAAGCTGTTTGCAAACAATCACTTTAAATTTGCGTGGTTTTTGTCCACATTTGAACTGACCTTTTTTTGTCTTGTCGCATTTGGCTGTGAAATATATGTCCAATGCCGACGACATTCCTTTCGACGGCACTTGTCGAACTGGACGTCATTATCATCTTTTCCCTCTTTCTTCGCATCTAAAGGCAAACATGTCCGAAGTGAAATTTCTCCGTTGAGTTTTTTTTTTTTTTGAAAAGAGGAAAAAAAGGGGGAATCACTACTTTAAAAAAAAAAAAGGCCAATGATTTTACAATGCAAATCTTCAATTCAAATGCATGTAATGATTGCATTGGCAATGACAGGGTCTCGAGGACTGACACTGTCGTCGTTACTGTATCTCACGTACCCCACACAAGTGATATTCAAGTCAATGAAATTGTTGGCTGTATTGTTTGGAAGTGTTTGTGCACTTCACAAAAGTTTTCACACTATTGAAATTGTTGGACACATTTGCATGGTGCTGGCCGCTTGCTTATTTGCTTTGGCGGATAACCAAGCCAACACCAATTTCAATCCTTTTGGAGTGTTTTTGGTCTTGTCCAGGTCTTGGATATTTTTTTGTTTTGTGTTGCAGAGAAATGCAAAAGGGGAGTGTTCCCCCTTTTTTTTCTCTCTTCTAAAAAAAAATAATTCTTTTTCGACTTCAAAAACGCTAATTTAAAAAGTTTAACCAATTTTCAAACAAACATCATTTTTCACACAACACAGCTTAGTGGCAGATTCAATCCATGCCAATTGCCAAGAGGTCGCTCTTCGTGTGAACCACTCTTCTTTCAATGAAGTCATGTTCTATTCAAATGCCATTGCCGCTTTACTCTCGGCTTTGATTTGCTGCGTCACCGGCGAAATGACGAAAGCTTTGATCGCCTCGTTTGAAAATCCCGTCTTGTGGCTTTTGTTTTTGGTGAGAAATATCACCATTTACTTCGGAACAGTTGGGTACCTGGAAATGACTAAGAAATTTGGTGCTGTCTTAGCATCAGAGGTCACTACTGCCAGAAAAGTACTCACAATTTGCACTTCATATTACTTTTTTCCAAAGCCCTTTATTTTCAAGCATTTCCTTGGATCTGTTGCATTTGCTTTAGCTATTATCTTTGGTGTTGTTGGAAAAAGATTATCATTTCATTAGGTTCATGCTTTTTTTTTTGCTTCCTTTTGTTAAGTCCAAACGTTTTTGTTCGTTTTAAACTCTCGATATTGATCAATTCTTGGAAGCAAATATTGCGACTATTTTTTATTTATACTTTTTTCTAATGAAATTAAAATTTGAAAGTTTAAATGTTTGGTTCAAGGAGAAAATCAATCATTTTCATAAAATTTCATTTGGTGTTCATTTTTTTGCAAATTCACTCAATATATTTTTGTAAAGAGATTCTCCAATACTTCAGGAATAGTTCATCTTAAGATAAATTCTCTAAGCTGTAGTGTGTGCAAAGCGATATATCATATTTTATACGCCTTTACATCACTTGGGCTGTACAATAGCAAAAACATTATTTTGAACAATAATTTAAGAAACAACAGCCTAATCTGGTGGGCAATTGATTATTCTTGATATAATTACATTTACTGCAATGATTGAGTGATGTACGAAAAGAGGAGATTTGAGATAAGTACTACATTACATTCATTTAATGATTGCTGTTTGGAGAACAAATGAGATGATGAAAATATTAAATTATTCACAGAATAAGAAAAATTTATTTCAACAGATGAAATAAAATGCAAAACGATTATCAAAAGCAAACAAAGTGCATGAAATTAATTCCAAAATTAGATTTAAACAATAATATTAACTTGAAAGATCAAAGAAACGATATCATTGAAAATCTTTGAAAACAAAGACGTTGAAAGTATTATTCCAAGAATCTGTTCATATTCATTAATTATGTTTTTAGTAACATGATATTTTTAATGAAAAAAAAAAGATAAATCAAAAAGCTTTATCCACATATGTTAATCATCAAACATAAATTGAACCTTTGATTGAATAATCATTTTTTAATTTCTTTTTCTAATTGTTCAATTTCAGTAAGTTGATTATCATCATTAATGAGATATTTAAATGTTTATTCAGTCTTTTATTTTCCATTTAAAATTACATACTACGACAATGCCATATATGTCTGTTTTTCTTCATTTCTTCCAGTGTTTTCAAATCTTGGTGAAATTGTTTTTGACTTATGACATTTAGATGTTGAATTGCAACACCCAATTTCTGTCAAAGCATTGCTGGGCAAAAAAACTAGAGTTACTCCAGTTTCAACAAGTTATTGTTTTTTATTTCAGTCTTTTCTTTTTTATTTGTACAAATTTGATAAAATTTATTCAATAATCTTTATATTATCTCTTTTAATCACATACAATTCATTCTTGTTTGATTGAATATCCCAAAATGAATTGTATTATCACGTGATCCAGATCATATTACATTTGAATTACAATCAACAACTTCGATATTATTCTTTATTACAAATGGTGAATATTCAACAGCCCGAGCGAATTTTTTTGTCATATAATCCAGAACACAAATATATGAGGTATAAAATTTTCATCATTTAATAATGGTAAACACCATCAGTGTGTCCATTGAATATTTGTAATTGTTACAAATGAATCGATCATTATCAAATGTTGAACTATCAATACCCAGTATGCCCAGTGAACATTGTGAGATAGACGAAACACATAGAACACCACTTTTGACTGATTCAATAAAAATTGTAAATATAAACAATAAATACAATAAAAATCTAAAGACAATTTACTCTTTAAAACTTAAAATAATGCTTACCAACTAGAGTTTGGTTGAAATCCTTTTTCTTTTTTTTTCATTGTTAAATGCAGTCATTTTTTCAACATCTTTTAGTTTTCGTCTTGCCTTGCCCTGAATGATGTAAGACGAATAAATTGAACCTTTTTTCTTTGACAAAATGAAAATAGAACTGAACAAATATTTTGATTTTTTTTTAATGCAACATTTTTTAAATTAGACAATACAATTTACTTAAATTTGGCAACGAACATCCTTTTGAGCACTTTTGAATATTTTTGAGTTGTTACAAAATGTTTTGAGATAAGAAAATATAAAAAATTTGTAGTTGTTTTTTCCTAATATGCAGCTTGTTGGGTAAATTGATAAACCATTTGTGTATTGAATTTGATATTCTTTTTTTTTGAGTGGCAACTAGAACACATGAAAAAGCGGTTGTATTTGTTGACACTATGCTTATTCAATTCGAGACAAAACTTGAAATATACTTAAAATGATTTGTTAAAAATCTTTTTTAAAAAGTAATATTACAAATAATAAAACATCATTTTGAGTTTTTCAAAAAATTTTGAATATTTTGTTTTAAACCATAATCAGGATAAAGTCGCAAATTTCCATCAATCAATAAAGAATAATAATTTGAAATACTTTGATATTGATTCATAATTGATGATCGATCATATGTTATTCCATTCAAAGCAATCACAGGATCATCCATAATTGAATTGGATAACGGACACAAATACTCTTTTGGAATAACTTGTTTTGCGTCATTTTTATCAGAATCAATCACATTAATTGGATATTTCTTGCAA
>ASPP01018643.1:0-13627 GCA_000512085.1 Reticulomyxa filosa
AAGGGAAAACAAATAGATAACACAAAACTAAAAACTAAAAAAAAAAAACAAAACAAAACAAAAATTAAAAAAAATAAAAAAAAATAAAATAAAAAAATAAATAAAAACAAAAATTAAACCACAACAAAGTAAATCCTTTTGTCCAATGAATGTGGCTCTTTTTTTACAAAGCTGTTGTTGTTCTACCTTTGTGGAGAACATAAGCATCATAGATTTATTTCTTTTTGTTTTGTTTTTGTTATATGTTATTTTATTTTGAATTATGCTTACTATTGTTGGTTTGGTGATGTTGATATCGAGGGGGTGACCTGGAAGGACTGTTCAGTATATTCCAACAACCCCGACAAGAGGGTTCCGCAGCACTTAGACCGAGTCAACAGCAATCAGGTGCGGTGGAAGGCACGAGACCAAATCCGGAACCACAATCTCAAGCGCAACACTGGCCATATCGCGGCAGAGGCAGAGGACGAGGAAGGGGAAGAGGCAGAGGATCCCGTGACACGTCCGGAGGTACTCGAGGGGAATACTATGGGAGTGGCGAACAGGGATACTCTGGACGAGAGGAATGGCAATCCACGAACCCCAACGCAAGGCTTTGCCATCTTCTTATTTGGCAAAAGAGTCTTTTTTGGACACACCATTAGACGATATTCGATTCCCTTCACAAATGCATCCCTTACTCCCAGTGGGTGATGTACTGCGTGGAGAGGCGGACGTTGGGTCTAATAGCTTTGGTCGAGAACGACGTGCATATTCGATGGTCCCTCGTTCGAGAGTGGGAGAAGAAGGTCCCAATTCCAACAAAGTGCTGACAGTAAATGTGGTAAATCCATACGTGGGCACAACAAGCCAAGGACAGCAATGGAACCCTGGGAACAGTAACGTGGTGAACATGAGCAACCCCTTGAATATCCCGACGACAACACTCAATCCTCCAATGCTGAGGACGTACAACAATGATAGGCATACGGGACAAATGGACGAGTTTCATCAGAGAGACCATTCCAATAATGCAAGCGCGGGCGGAAATGGAAATGGAAATGGAACAAGACCACGTGAAAACCGTCGAATGTTTGAACGAGGAGCGGGCGGGCGGCAAAAACGGGAAACTGCAGAGTCAGAAAAAAAACAATTGTTCCTGTCCAATGTGCCTTCTCATCTTAATCACGTTCATCAGGTGATTTCCAATTTAAATCTTTTTTTCAAATTAAAAAAAAAGTAATTTTTATTTTTATTTTTTTATTTGCAAATAGTTATGTTCATGGTTTTCGCTATTTGGTGACGTCGACAATGTTCAAGTGCACAGGGAACATGACCGTGCATTTGTGCAGTTTAGCCGTCACGAAGATGCCAATGCGGCTCTGCATTGTCCGGACCCTGTGTTGGGTGATAGCAATATCGTGGTACAATGGGCTCACTACAACCGCCTGGATTTCAATAAAAAATCCAAAATGTTTGCAACAGATGCGAAACAACACGAAGACGATGAGCGAGAAGGCCCAGCCAAAAATACAAAACTCACCACGTTGCATATCATGGGAGATGATACCAGTACTGGTGATGCTTTACTTGACAGCATTTACTCGGTAAGCAATGCCAGCATTCAAAAATCAGTGCTGGGCAGTTCAAACGATAACACCATCTCGGCGTCTCATGATCCGAATTCCACGCCCCGAGGCGGTGCTGCATCACCTATGAAATTGTCTTGGCGCGCAAGGTTACTATCTTTAATTTTTTTTTTTCTAATTTATATCACTATACAATACATATAATGTGTATATGTGCATGTAAATATATACATAATGTATATAATTTTATGATGTTTTTTTCTTTTTAAAAAAAAAAACAACAACAACAACAACAACAACAGGGACACAGAAAGTGCTTACCTGGCAGTGAAAGAAGAAATTGAAAAAATTCAAAAAGAACTAAAACAGTCAGTCGGAGCGGATGTGACACAACAAATAACAACGCTACAACAACAAATAAAGGAATTCTTTAAGATGTTGGACATAGTGCAAAAACAAGCAAAGAAAGTGGATATAACGGAAAGCGAAAAGAAAGAGAATGAAACACTGCAGAAAGAAATCAAAGACAAGATCAAAGGACACACGATACAGCTGGAACAATGTATAAAGTCGCAAAAGGAGAGAGTCGAGACATTGCAAAAGCAAATCCAACAAAAAGAAAAACTTGAACAATTGCAAAAGAAGCTGAGCGAGCTTTCCGCTTCCAAAGCTCTCGCTCACAGTCGTGATGGCTTTGGGAGAGGGAGAGGATATGGCCGTGCAATGCCCACCAGAGGGGCCTATGGTCCTCCACTTCGAGGTCGTGGAAGAGCAACTGCACCCCGAGGAAGAGTTGAGCAATTTGTATATGTTGTGATCGAATCTTATATATCATTACATATTTACGAGAAGAGGCTATTGGCCATAGTGACACTTTTCAAAAAAAAAAAAAAAAGGAGTGAAATAAAATGATATGTCTATGTATTGGTATCAAACCATAGGGACGAGCAACGAATACCAAAGCGGACTTGTCCGGGATGAGCAAGGACTATCGCACTTGTGTACTGCTATGCACCAATTTGCCGAGCACCACAGACGAATTGCAAATTCGCAGCTATTGCCAGCAATTTGGCGATGTGTGCGAAGTTGACGTGTTAGGGGATGGACGTGCTCGAGTTGTTTTTGAAAAGAGAGCCAATGCAGAAGCAGCACTCGCCTCCAATTGGACAATCAATGACAGACATATCGGATTCCAATTTGTCGACAGAGATTTGCAATTGATGACGACAAATCGAAGCAAAGATTTCACGGAAGAAGAGATAGGCTTTAGCGAATTGACTACAAAAGGTCTTTCATTTATTCGTTTATTTGGTTGTTTATATGATTTGATAGCGGTAATATCACTTTGCTTATGTTTGTTGATAACAGACTTCTGGAGTAACTTGGGATTTAAAAATTCAGCAGACACAGCACCATCATTAATGAAACGGGAGCCAGAACATTATTGGAAATTTGTTGGCCGAAAAGAATATTTGAATAAACTGTGTGAAGAATTTCGCCAGTTTGATCAAAATCAATCACGAAGCAATATTCCGTATGCTGTAGTTATAGGATGTACCGGCATTGGAAAGACCCGTTTTGCAGAAGAATTGAGTGAAAACTACAAGGTGTGCTACTTTTTTTTTTGTATTTGTCTAATTCAACATTTGGGGGGAATAGACTTCTACTCAAAGAACTTGTTCAAAAAAAAAAAAAGGACGAAGTTAATGAAGTGCTGCATGTGACATTATCATTTCGAAATGTGCCTTTACATGCTTTGCAAAATGGAATTATAGATATTGAAAATTATTTGGTATTGGAGGCCAGCGTGCATTTGTTCGCTGACGCAGAGAACTTACGTGAAAAAGTTCTTTCCGGCGCAATAGAAACGAGTAACTTAACTTTTGCTCATGTTGAGTCTGCGATGATCTTTATGCTAAATCTTTTAAGTTTTTTTTTTTTTTTTTCCTCGGTCTCTCTCCTCAATTTAATCCCAAAAATAACAAAATATTCGTTGACGTATTTGTTTTTTTGACGATAGTTGTTTGAGTGCATCCGCAAGGCAATGAAATCATCTCGTGGTGTGAGATTATTCTACTTGTTGGACGATGCATCGGAAGCTCCACTTCATATGGGAAAGAAAACAATAATTGAAGATGATCGAGAAAGTTCTTCGTCACCAGACTCGTTGTTGTTGGGAAAGAGAAAACACAGAACTGAGGTATGTGTGTTTGTTATATTTATGAATGCATTGTCTTATTGTTCATCCCATTCGTTTGATCTTTTGATAATGTTTTGCCTTTTCATCGACAGGATACTTCGTCACCACTACTGCCACCTCGCAAAAAACAGAAACTTGGCGAAAACTTGATCAGCAATGTAATCAAACGTATCATTGGTTACAATCAGACCCAATTGTTGAATCTGAATGACAAAACCAAAAAAGATGTTGTGTTTCCTATTGTCATCGGAACGTTGAATGTTAATGGCAAAGGACTCGGCGCGATTGGTGGCAAGGCAGTGCATGTGCCTTTGGGTGGATTAGATCCTCAATACCTGCAAAGCATTGCCATTGATGAATGCTTAGTTGTTTTTTTCCATTTCTATTTGTGTCTATTTGGAAAAAAAGAAAATATATAAAATCCAAAAGAAAACGCTTTTCCAACAATGTTTGGTGAATAGCCTTTGGAGGGTCAGTGATTGCACGAGAAATTGTGCAGAAATCTCAGTCATTCACAAATGCATTGGAACTGTGTGATGGAATGATAAGTTGGATGTACAATGTGGAAGAGTATCTCTGCGAGTTGGAAGATTCCTCCGCCTTTGATAGTGCGCTGATGTTGGAGCGTATCAAAACCGCACAGCAAGAGACATTTGAGAATATTTTAGGTGTTTCCAATGATGTACTATTAAGCCTCATTACTGCTCAAAAATATAGAATTTCGTTTGACCACGATGAATCCAATGAAACGCAATCCACTACCACTGAAATCACCACTGACGATAGCATAAAGGACTTAATTGAAGACGGACGTCTCTTATATGAACCAAATGCAAATGGCAATTGCGTGTATCTATCCCTTCCTACATTATTGATGCCCAGCATTTTGGCAAGAATTGAAGAAAACTCCAATGGGGATTGGGATAGCTTCGTTGGGGATTGCCGTATCCTTTCCAAGCATATATTTGGAAATGGAGGCATTTTGAAAAATGTAGGCACATTGCGTGAATTCGCTGCCAGAATAATGTTGTTCCGACTGCGAGGACTCTTACTTCGACAAAAACAGAATCGTGTATCGAGAGAAGATGTTACTATTGAGGATTGGCTAAGCATTGAGTCGATGTTAACTGTTGGCACTGCCACTTCTGAATTAAACGAGTATGTCGTAGCACTCACACCTTCGTTTGATGTTGAACATTGGGAGGAAGCAGATTGCAGCAATGATGTCACACCACTGTGTAACTCCATTTCTAAGTTTATGAAAGAACCAGAGTCAAATGATCAAGTTGGACATGTTTATTTGAAAAATCAGGAAAATTGTTTATTTGATCATGTGGTTATTCTACCTGTTCATGTGAGAATGAAAGAAGAAAATTCTTTTGTGGTGCTCCTTGTTTGTTCAAATGCTGATGTGGGGGGTCAAAATAGTTTTGTTTTTGTGTCTTCTTTTTCTTTTTCTTTTCTTGAAACACGCTATTTACTACTGACAATGTTGGCAATAGCAACCAAGATCCTCGCCGACTTGGAGAAGATGTCTTCACTGAAAAGTGTACCCGGTTGCGAACACGTTTTCGGAGTTATTCTGACGAACTCTGAGGTGCCAGTAAACACCGTAGATATCTTGTCCAAAATGAAAAATAAAATTGACGTTATAATTCTTGGAAGAAAATCTTTAAAGCAGCTTTTTGGAAGCCTGTCTTTTGCCTTTTCTTGTTTTAAAACATGACATTGTTTGGATAACCTTAAAATTTAAGCTTGTATCTATCAAATCATTTGGATGCGATATCAATTTCTCGAAAGAAACAACCAAATACGTTTTTCAAACGATTTTGTCAAGTGTTTTTCTAAATTGGTGACTTAAAGTTTCCTTTTTAGTGACGTGAAGTGTTGTTTGAAATATCACTTTTCTCTCTCAAAATTAATTATTCCGTTATCGTTTGATTAATATCCCTCAAATAATTTTAGAATTTTCTTTTGTATAATCGAATTGCAGGTACATACGAGTAAGATAAAGACCACCATATGTAGCAGCATTTTTGATAATACTCGTTAAAAATTTTGAAAATTTTCTTACGACGAATTTCGTAAAGGTGTATTTACAAAATTTTTCCACGCATTAAATTGTAAATGTTAAAGAACACAACCTTTTAACGGAATTATGAAACAAAAGAACAAGATATCAGGGAATTTTTTCTTATGTTACTTTATCCAATAAATTATTTTTTCAGATCCTTGTTAAACTGTACATGTTGTCCGCTACAAGGCATTAATACCACCACTTTTTTACAAGCAAAGTATATTTTAATGTGGTATTTTTTTAAACAAGAAGCAGGAGGAAAAAAAGCAAAAAAAATGAAGTCAAACAAAACCAGAGAAAAAACAAAATCAAAACAAAGGCAAGTTGTGCTGTCTGTTTTTTTTGACTGAACAATAATAAAAAAAGGTCAAGACAACAATTCGTGTGAATGTTGTTGCTGAGCGGCCTTCTTTCCAAACAAGGAGGGAAAAAGTTCGCCAAAAGCGATATCAAGTGCAACAAAAAGAGTAACAAAAGAAAGCAAAAAAGTCATGCCAATGACGGCGGCATTCTCTTTAGTGTCAAGATTTCCAGCACCAACAATAGCCCACAAGCCACAATCGGCCAAAAATGCTCCAAACAAGTAAATGGTAATACTGACGAAAGTGAGCAATTGCAGACGTGATTTAAGTGCGTACAATCGAATTTCGCCTAAACGCGCGCAATAGATATCGACAAATTCGAACACAACCAAGAGTAAGCCGCCTACCAGAATAAACCAAAACCCTGCCGCCGTTGCCTTTGTTCTGCTGTTCGCCACGTCATCACCAAACGTTGCAAACGCAAAAAAATACAAAAGTGCTGAAAACACCATCAGCGTGTTTACCAACGCTATACTTCGAAATCGTATTGACAATGAAAGGTAATTTCTCCACACATCTACTCCCAGCACCAGACTCAAACCCATTATGAAAAATCCATCTGCTATTTGAATTGCTTGTGCTGATTGTGAATCGTCTTCATTCACATCTTTGTATTCAAAAAAAAAAAAAAAAAAAATCCCCTTTTTTATTGATGTTTTTTTTTTGTCGTGAGAGGGAAAAAAACAAACAAAAAAAAAAGTATACGTTTTTGTAGTGCGTACCAAGCTTGCCAATATTTTCTGCAATGACAAAGCCTCCAATCAAATAAATAACTCCACCGAGAGTGAGAATAAGAGCAATGATAATGTTTACGACACGAGATTCAGTTACAATTTTGACACATCTGGTGGCTTGGACGGCGAAGGAAAACAGACATCCAAACAGGATCAAGATACTACCACTTCCTTTCAGCTTGTATGCGGGCGCAAATGACGTGTTCAGCCTTTTGTCCACTTTTTCCCATTCTTGTGTGTCAAACCAATAGGCTATGGAAAAGAAGATGTAACATAAAATGGCAGTGGAAATGCTTACGATACGAAAGCTACGAGGCCCGCAGTATCCTGGTCCGTCTCCATACGGTGTCGCTACGTCCTTTGTTTTGACTTGGGATGAACCCACCAAGGGTTCTTCCACGTGGTATGGCGTGTTGTCAGGGTTTGACGAGATTTGATATTGAGGAACATTGCCAAAAGAATGACTCTCTCGTTTTTCTGTCACGGTCTCAACATTTGGTTTTGTCGCAACTACTGCTTCCTTTGTTTCGGTTTGTGGAAGATTTTCGGTCATAATGTTTTTTTGTGTTTTGAGGGGGGGATGCCATCTTATATGTATTTTGTTTTGATTGTCATCGCTGTTCTCACTGAAAACCGCAGGTGACTTGCTAAGGCATGCCCTTGCTTTTTATTTGATAGTAGGACTTGTTTTTAGCCTTTGTAGGCCAGGTGCTACTGTAGTTTGACGTAAGCACTGATAGTCAGTTTTCGGAATTTTATTAACGGAAATAAATTGTAATTGATTTGTTCCAGCATAAACATCTTCAATTGGATGTTGCGCTCAAGGAGTTATTTTAGTTGTTTTGTTGAATTATCTATCACAATTTACATTAAATAACGTTTAAATAGGATCAGATATTGTCAAATTAACTGTTGCAGATATTCTTCCTCAATCACTATCTAATGACTTTTTTAATGACGAAAACGATCCCATTGATTTTCTTTCTAGTTAATATAAAGATTTAATATTTCCACAAAAGATATGGTTAAAATTCTTTTTATGGTCTGAACAAGAAAAATGAGTTCCAGAAATATTTTATATTATACAATTTTGATTTATCCTTTTCAGTTTTAAACAGATACAGTTTCAAAGAGTGTAAGCAAGTCTCTTGTTGTTTAAACAATAAAAACTTAGAACAATTAACTCTAACTGAAGACGATGTATTAGGTAGTGAAGACGAACTCCTACAAAATACTAGTATGGCAAATCTTGACACGTTAGAAATTGCACATGACAACCAAAATGATTTTGCATCCCTTGATGATTTATCACGACGTAAAAAAGTACTACCCAAGTACGAGCCAAAACCCCCACATGTCCCCAAAAAATTTTCGTCTTTCAAGCAATTTTCGAGGGCACAGAACTCAATATTAAGAACATCAACACAGTTCGAAGGTATATCAGACAGCGACGAGCAGCTGCAAACAAAAAATGGAGGCACTAATCTTGAATCAGACCCTCACCAACTGTCAACCAAGATTCAAAACAAAGAGACTGATCACGAAAAAAATGACCCCGTCAAAAATAAGAAATTTTCTATTTCACACCAAAGCTTGACCGGGAATGACACCAATCCAGCACAAGATAAAGCCTTGACTGAAGTTACATACCGCATATATACAACATAAAAAAAAAATGAAAGCTTGTCTTTATCTCTTCTTCCAATTTCACATGAAAGGTATTGTGCAAACAAGCCGAAAAGGACAAGACGCTAAGCAAACTGGCCCAACCAATGATTGAAAATAAAGAGATTGAGGAATTAGAAACTGAAATAAAGAACAATCAAGCCCTTAATGCAATCAAGCAAAATGCATTGACAGAAGAAGAGGGACGCACAGGACACAAAAAAAAAGAAAAGCTAGAAAAAATTGCTGCAATAGAAAATTTAGAGTTGCAAGAAATAAATCAAAAAATTGAACAAGATTTTGAAGTACTTCGAATGTGTGCCCAAAAAAAAAAAAAAAAAAAAAATGGACAAATGTCGAATGATCCATATATGCGCGTACATATATCTTTTTTAATGCTTGAAATTACAGGAACGAGAAAGAAAATTGAGAGAAAAGGAAGTGTCGCTGAATGACCGCTACTTTGAATTAAAAGAGTCACTGAATGATAAAAATAGGTTTTCTTCTTTTGTCATTCTTTTTAAAGTATCAGTTTAGCAACAAAAAAAAAAAGATGTGTGCATGTTGATTACTCCACAGGAATATCAAAGCATTAGAGGAACAGGTGGAAGAGAACAAGCAAAAATTGCGAGAGATGCGAGAAAAAATGTTGAAAGGTGGCTCAAAAAATAAGAGCGACCAACTACTTCAGCAACAAATGACCGACCTTCAAAACCAACAAGACACATTATCAGAGCAAAAAGATAATGAAAAAAAAAAATTAAACGATATTACTTTAGAGCAAGGTGAATCTACTTTTTACTACTTGGAAACAAAGTTTGAAGTCACTCTATCTCACAAAAAAAGAATTATTATTATTATTTTTGTTTATCAAATGTGATACAATAGAAAAAGTGATCGAAGAGCAGAGCCTTTTGGAAAAAGAAAAGAGTAGCTTGAGTGATGAAAAGAGCGAGCAGTATGATTTTTACATTGGACAAACTTTGAAAAAATTTAATATTTTAAGAGCAAACATTTTGCAAGAACACACTGCTACGATTAAGCACGTAATTATCTATCCTTTGTTTAAAAAATATTTTCTCTCTAAGAAAAATTGCATACGTACAAACAACCATTTGGGGGGGGGGGATTAAAAAAATCAAAGGTACGTAAACAAAGAGCTATAATAAATGACAAAGACTTTCGCAAGCAACTAAAGTTAGAAATGAAAAAAAAATTTAAAAAAGTACTTTTAAAAAACAAGCTTCAAAAGCAGTTAAGTAGTCCAGTTTCAAGTGACTTGGACATTGGACCGGACATGCATGGTGACTACAAAATTCTAGCCTTCCAATGCTCACCGTCGGAGCAATATATTGCAAGTATAGGTGGCAATTTTGTCTTCCATGTCCACTATACTAATGGAGAGTCTTTTTGGATGCTGCCCTTGTCCGATCGTTTTGAACATATTTCCAGGTGAATGATTTTTTAAAATAACTTGTACGTTGCATAGACAACTTCTTTTTTTTTTTTTTTTTTTGCACATTCTGTGTAATACGTGCAAGAAAAAAAAAGTGTCAACAATACATACGTGCTTAACTATGGTATTAGGGACTCCGTTTCATGTGAAATTGAATGGAATGACGACAGTACCTGGGTCTGTGTATGGATCAAACAATGTACTTGGATTGCGCTAATGAATTGCGTGCACAAGAAATGGCAAACGTTTGAACTACAATCCAAGGAAGTCATCACTGCATTCGGTTGGTCGCATCAAATCAGTGAAGGTTATTATACACATTATGTGGTTGGCACCGACGTAGGAAGTATTCACATTGGTAAAGCTCAAGTTAATGCTGACAATACTTCAGATACAAGTGATACCTCCATTATTAGTGTTAATCAAAAAATGCCTGACTCCATTTCCGCTGTAGGATGGAGTCCTAATGGTGAGTTTATTGCGGTCACCGCCAACAATCGGGTGGCGGTTACCAAAGCTGATGCCGTGTCCATATTTAGATTGGTTAGGATTGTTTCTACCATTATCTCTTACTCTCTTGTATTTATTTTTTTTCTTCTTGTTTCCTTGTTGCTGGAGATACAATGCTTGCTCTTGCACATAATTGTGGAACGAGGGATTACAGCAAACAAAGTCAAAGATATCACGTGCAAAGTTTGTTGCTCTGGCAGATGCGCAACTCCTGTGCATATGCGTTGAATTTACAATGATCTTGCATTGTTTTGACAACAAAACGGGCCAAAATATTTACAAAAAAAAAGTGGTTTAGTTTTTGCTGTCCCTTTTCTTTTCTCCCAAGAGTACTCGTGGAGAGGCTCGAAAACAAGAAAAACTTTTCGATATAATTTAAACAATAGGAATTTGAGCCTGATCTCGGTCCAGTAGTAGAAGTTGGCTGTTCAAGTAGCGGTGTCATGTTATTAACGTTAAGTTGTTGCAAGCATTTTTTAAAACCGCTTTTCAATAAAAATTTATGTTCTAATCTTTTGAACATGAATTGAGCAAAAATGTTTTTGCTGTATAGCTTCGAGTGTGGATTTGTCATTGTATTTGATGTTGAAACATTAGAGCAAACTCAGTGTTTTAGAGTAACCGAAGAAAGCAATTGTGCAGAAACGAATGAAATGAAATGTTGTGTGGTCTGTACAAAAACTCAATTGGAAACTTTTGTCATTGCACTCATGAAAAGTAACAAAATTAGTGTACTAACATTGACCGAAGGTGATACCAATAAAACATATCAGTTGATTCATTATCTAGAATTGACAACATCAATTTCGCAAGAAGTATTTGAAAAAGACACCAAGATTCAAGAAAATGTGCAAATGTTTCCTCTAAACATGTACGGTCAATTTGACCGTATTGAACTTTGCCGCACTGGGAATTTGCTGCTGGTAAAAAAATTATTTGCATTATATAATCAACAACAAAACTTTTCTGAATCATGTTGGCTTATTTTGTTTTGATTGCAAAAATAGATATCAACTTTAACTGGACATGTTTTAGGATACTATCTGAATAAACAGAAGATAAAGATATTAAATATTTGATTGTCGAAACTAATGTACGTTGAGATTACTGACATTAAAGTGAAATAATCTGTTTAGTTTTTACGACTATTACGCTTTTTCACATTTTAAATTTTTTGGGGTATGTCTTCATCGATATGATGTTATCATTTTCACAATATTTTAATACTATTTATAGTAAAAAATTACTTAAAAGAATGTTAAGACTTTGAACAATCTTCAAATACTTTTGTGCAAGCCACTTGTCAGGCAATCTGGGAATTAAAAAATTATTTTCACAAGTTTTGAAAACAGAAAATCAGGCAATTGATGCCAGATAAAAAAAAAAAAAAATCTGGAACTGGACACCCTTCAAGAAACTCTTCAACACGTCATAATTTTGTTTTTGTATTTTCCATAAAGAACAATATTTTTGCGTTGCTGTATACTTATATATTCGTTGATTTTTCTTTCTGTTTGAAGACACAACAAAGGTCTGTTTGAGAGTTTTTCTGATGTAGGTTTCAAAAAACTATCAAACCATCTTGTTGGAAACACAAAAATATACATTTTTCCATTGAAATGGTAAGCACTTATTTTGTTGGTTTTGCTTTCTTTCAGATCACGAAATTTCTGGCTCTTTTACAAATGAAATAATATTCAAAAAGAAAATTTCAAAGTTTATAAAAATAATTTTTTAATTCTCAGATTGCCGAATGAATTGTGTACACAAATATAGTTGAAAAGCGCATAAAGACAATAAAGACGTTTTTTTGTCTTTATCAATTTATGTTTTATCTTTTTAATTTGTTTACATTGTACTTTGTTGAAGTATAACAACAAGTTTTAACTGTCATTTTATCGATCAAATGAAATTATGTTATTTAATATTTGTTAGTAATATTAGTCAAATATTTAGTTCATTAGTTTTGTTTCTTTGCTTATTATGTTAATTCGTTTTAAATATTTCATATTGTCTCTTATAGCAGTAATTATCACAAGTAGTTTGATTATATTCATTTCAATCAATTGCATTAAATCCAGAATCTAGAACAGAATGCAAATAAGAAGAAACAACAATGTTATCAAAAAATTATTGAATCAGCCAACAGAAAAGATCTTCAAAAAGGGTTTGATTACATTTTTTTATTTTTTTATCTTTCATTTTCTTCACAAAAAATATAAATCAACTTTTTGAGATTATATCATCTTGGAGAATGTTAGCAATCAATCGATTGTTAATACATTTTCATTTCATTGGTTACATAAATAGAAAGAAATTTTTTCTCTGGCAAATGATGCTTAGCACAGATGATAGAACAGCAAATACGACTTGTTAAAGCACCGAATAAAAAAATGAATGTGGAGACAACAAACGGCAATAACTATTATGATCTAAATAAAAAAAAAGAATAATAAAGATGGCGATTATGATGGCAGGAAAACATAAAGGCAAAATGATTTCAAGTGTACACAAAGTTAACTTTTGTATATAATTATTGTATATTTGTGCTTACACTAGGAACATTCGAAAACGCATGTATATAGTAGCCAAACCAATCAACAATTCACAAACGCGATCAGTGATATTAATACTACTCGCCGAACAAAACGCTCAAAATTGAACATATACCCAGTAATTACAAGACATCCCAAAAGAAAAAACTGTAGAAATAACAACTGTAGATTTTTTTGTTATTGTTTTGTGCATAAAGCTACGTTCTTTTTTTTATAGTTGCCAACAGAGTTGACATTAAAATAGTGCCATTTCTGATAAGGAATTAGATCGTATTTTGTGGTACCTTACAAATCAACGAAACTTTGAGATTATAAACTCAGTTGATTGCGTTTTTATTATTGATGTTTTTTATCTTTTTTGTTTTACCTAACTCTTCAGCTCATTTGCGATCAATCTGAACAACATTTACCTATTTTAATTTGTTCAAGTATATACGTCTTTGTCATTTGTATCCCAAAAAAATATATACAAATTAAATCGTTAGATTTGCTGGAATATC
>ASPP01018675.1:0-10899 GCA_000512085.1 Reticulomyxa filosa
CATTTTTATTATTTTTGAAAATGATTACGCATTGATCACATTCTGAAAATGATTTTAAAAAAGTTGTCAAATTTCATTGTTACGACATATGCAAGATTGTCAACTTTCTATCGAAAGTCTTCACTAGCTTCAGTAAATTATCATTATTACACATTATCCTACATACAAATGAACAAAAGCCATTTGCGAATAAATCAAATTGTACTTTTGCGCAATGCGTTTGCTAAATACTCAAGAAATGCCAGTGTTATTGCAGTCATTAGCTTCTTGCTGAACGCTACGATATAGCCAGATTCTAAAGTTACTGTTTGTACTTCGTCCAAGCCAATCTTGAAACTAGTCTGTCGCCATTCGACTAAAGCGACTTTGTTGTTACTCTTGAGCCATTGGACCGTTGTGTTTGCTTTTTTTGATTAATGTCAACAAGTTATTTCAAAGAAATAAACATATAATTATCTTCCGCTGGATCAAACTAAGTGTATTTCGCAAACTAGTTCGCTGGCTTAAAATAATAATAAGTGATTTTATAGACATTGTTTGTCGCTGTTGAAACATCAGCTTTTTGTATAATTGAGAACATGCATGTAGTCACAAATGTAAAAGTATAAAAATGGCTAAGTTCGTTTGGAATTCGTTTAAGTCTACGTTTAATTCAACGCTAAATCGCAAAGTTATGTCATTGTGGAGATAACTTTCGAAATTAATTTGTTCAAATATAGTTTGGCAATTCGCAATTGTTTTTGGCATATCACGTATATTGATTCATTATCTAACAATAAAGAAACTTCATTGTGGTCCAATAACCAGTTAGTCACCAACAACACATTATATTGTTCTAATATGCACGTGACAAGTTTGTTGACTTGTAAATATCAAAGACTAATTTCGGTTTTATACTGTAGTCAACTGCCAAACGATATGTTTTTTATCTTTGCATAGAAGGTCCATTGTTAATTATCAACAAATTAAAACAGCAAGTAACAAAGTGCAACTGACTATGACGACTATCTTAACTCACATACTTATTCCAAAATATAAGAAGCTACAAATGAAGTTTCTTCCCAAAAAATTTTACTCATTCTAACTTTGTTTTCTGGTCGTTTTATTCGTTATATCTATTTTGTTTTTTTGTGAAAAGTTCGCTCTACAGTAAAAAAAGACTACTTTTGTTATAAATTGATACTTTCACTTTTATTTTCTTTTTCGTAAATTTGAGCTGATGTGGATACGTTAAAAAAAATTGTCCTTTCTTTTTTACCGGACAAAAAGTTATCTATGCTATCAACAATGGAAAAATTGAGCTCTTCAACTCACTGTTTTTGATTTGAATGTCCAAGACTCAAGAAACAAAACCAAACAAAAAAGGAGATTTTAAAATACATGAGGTACAACTGTTCTATGTGTAAGTTCCCGAATGGCAAACAGGGAAATGGAAGTTTTGTGATTCTCCAGATTATCCAGAGAAGTAAGAAATGAAACAATAAGCCATTTGAAAATGTATGCTATTGGTAATTTGTTTATCTAATGATAGCGACAAGAAAGTATTATTTATTAAAAAATTAGGTTTGTTTTTTTGTTGTTGTTGGCATGGCGAAGAGGAGAAGTGAGAGACTAAAAGTATCTATTTTTTTGTTTGTTCATCGACATTTTGATCGGAGGTTTGAGATTGTTCAGTTTTTTGTTCTTTTGCTTGTTTTTGTTGCTCTTTTTGTTTTTGAAGTAGCTCTTCTTCAGATCCGTACTTTTGAGCAAATTCCTTGGTGTTGACTAGATAGTCCTTGTAGGAATCATTTTTAAATGGTCTTTCACCAAGAACGGTAACCAAATCATCATGTCCCAAAGTCTCAATTTCCAACAATTTGGAGGCTAATTTGGCGACCAAGTCTTTCTTTTGTGTCAGTAATTGATAAGTTTCTTGATACGCTTTCGTAACCAATTGAGCGGCTTCTCTGTCAATAATTTCAGCCGTCTTCTCCGAGTATGGTCGATACGTTTGAATGCCGTCGTTTTGTTCCGGAGGAAATGACAAGTGTCCAATTGTGTCATTCATGCCGTAAATGACGATTTGGCTGTATGCAATTTTGGTGACTTTGTTTAGGTCGTCAGCAGCGCCAGTGGATATATTTCCGAAAAATATCTCTTCCGCAATACGTCCTCCCAAAGCCATACAAATCATATGATACAATTGTTCCGAGTTATATAATTGGAGTTCCTTGGGTAAGTATTGGGCAAAGCCGAGAGCTCCGCTTGCACGAGGAATGATCGTTACTTTCAGTAATGGGTCCGCATTTTCTAAAAACCACCCTGCGACTGCATGTCCAGCCTCGTGATGGGCAATAAGCGATCTTTTTTTTTTTTTTTTTTTAAAAAGGATATATAAATATATGACTCAAATATACACATATAAATATATACATATATATTATATATACATATATATATATATATATGTATATATTTGAATCAAACCTTTCTTTTGGACTCATAACGGTACGCTTTTCCAAGCCACCGATGACACGATCATTAGCCTCGTAAAAGTCCAGCAAGCCAACACTATCTTTGTTTTTGCGTGCAGCACGCAGAGCGGCCTCATTGACGACATTGGCAATATCGGCGCCGGTGAAGCCGGGCGTGAGAGTGGCCATGCGTTGTGCGACGTCTTCGATGGGTTGTTCCAGTTTGATTTTTTTGCAGTGGACTTTGAAGATTTCGATGCGACCTTTGATATCGGGTTTTTCGATTTGAATTTGGCGATCGAACCTGCCGGGACGAATTAGAGCACTGTCCAAGATATCGGCACGATTGGTGCCAGCAAGCACGACAATGCCAGTGTCACTTTTGAATCCATCCATTTCCACGAGCAATTGATTGAGCGTGTTTTCCCGTTCGTCGTTGCCCCCAGCAAAGCCGCCTTTTGCACGTTTGCGTCCAACGGCATCGATTTCGTCGATGAAGATGATGCAAGGTGCATTTTGGCGTGCTTCTTCGAACAGATTGCGAACGCGAGAAGGGCCGACGCCGACAAACATTTCGACAAAGTCACTGCCACTAATACTGAAGAACACACATTCGGCCTCGCCAGCGACAGCACGTGCGAGCAGAGTTTTGCCAGTGCCAGGGGGTCCTACGAGCAGAGCCCCTTTGGGAATCCTGGCACCTAACTTGGTGTAATGTTCCGGGTTTTTCAAAAACGACACAAACTCCATGATTTCCTCTTTGGCCTGCTGTAGGCCGGCGACGTCGCTGAATTTGGTCTTGACTTTCTCGCCTTTGTTGATGACCTTGGCGTTGGGACGAGCAATGTCAAAGATGCTGCGACCACCACCACCACCACCACCACCACCGCCAAAGGGAGGAGGAGGACGAGGAAAACCACCGACGCCAATGTTGTCTTGCATTTTGCGAAGAGTTCGAAACATGAGAAAGAGAATCAACACAGTCAATATTGGCCCGCTCGTCAATACGTCGTATGCACTTTTCTTCACGTCAATCTCTTCCACGTATTCCACAGGCACCCATTCATTTGGTGGCAAATCCATGTCCTCTTGGGCCATCACCAACTTATTTTCAAAGGCCGATAAGGTGCCAATACGGAACTCGTACACCTTGTCTGGTGAATACCGACCGTACACACTATCCCTTGGCTTGCTCTTCCCGTCGTACGTCTCGTCCACGCGACTCTCTGCTGTCAACGACTTCTTCAGGTGCACGCGTGCCTTCTCTTTGTTCACAATCTCCACGTGGTCCACGATACCCGCCTCCAACATGTGCACTTTGAACTGCTGGAACGATATCTCGTCCTCGTTCTTCGTGTACGTGTAATTCGGACCGAACAAGTACCAAAACACTGATAGTGTTAACAGTAGCTTCACCCAAGGAATATCTTCTCCTCCTCCTTTGTTTTCACTTTTTTGTTGCTCTTTTGCTGACCCGCTCGACTTTTCTTTCTTTGATGACTTCTCGCTCTTTGCTAATTATTTATATACATATACATATATATATATATTTATATAAATATATATGCATATAATTGCTTGTTTGAATGCCATTGCCAATTCTTTGAAAATTATTTTTTTTATAAATGGAAATGCTACAAAACAAACTGCTTGATGAAGTCTCGCCCGTCTTTGGAGATGACTTTGATTCGTTGCTGCTCGCTTGCTTTGGTGACGAACTTGGTTTTTCTTTCTCTTCCGCATCCGCTTTTTCCGGAGATTTCGGGGACCCTGCTTTCTTCTTTTCAAACTTCTCAAAGCCTGCTGGCTTTAGCTTCAATGCCATTGCTGTCAGGTACTCCCAGCCAAAAGTACCTTGCTGCAATCTCGGCTCCACTTGCTTGCAATCTCTTCCTTCCCAACTCTCTAGTGTTCCGCTCATCTCCGGCTTGCTATTTGTGCTTTGGCTTTTTGTTGCCGAATAGGGCAAATTATACCGCCATAATCGAGGTCCTAAATGTTGTGGAGTCCTCACGGACCCGACAACACCCAAATTGCTTCGTATATGACAACGAGCCAACTTATACATCTTTTTCACCTTTTTTTATATCCAAATTTGTTAATGAAATAAAAAGACCCCGTTCTCAGTCGGATTAAAAAAAAATTTGTCGAGCTATTGACCATCTTGAATGTTTGCAATAAGACCTTGGTCGCCTTTTTTTTTCTTCCACGCTATAAAATGGAAAGGAAAAAAACAATGTTGGGGTTGGAGAGAAGACTGATTCAATATGCCACGTTATGTGTGACAAACCAAAAACATTGCAGAGGCAAGGATTGCCTTCGATGGCTGGGGAGCGATAAGACACAGAACGATTTTTTTATCCAAATAGATATATGTTTACGATAATTATATATGTAAATTTTTTTTTCCTTTTTGAAAAAGAAGAAAGGATTTAATTTCGATTTAAACAATTGAAAAGAGGCGCCGTTCGGCTTTTTCACTCTCTGTTTTCGATAGCTGGGTTATTGCTTTGACAAGTGATGAGTGTCTTGAGTGGATTTGTTCTCGGAAGAAATTAGAATATGAGAAGATGCAACATTATCATTATCGTAACAAGATGTGGGGGTTGTATGTGTGAAGTCCATTTCAATTTCAATGATTTTGTTTTTTTCTAAGCCTGCGTTGATTTCAGTATTATTTTCGTGCAGCCTTTTTGTCGTTCGATCTTCTTCAGTTTCAGTTTCAGTTTCAGTTTCAACTTCAATTTCTGTTTCTGTTTCAACTTCCTCTTCATTATTATTATTATTACCATCGTCATTATCATCACCTTCTTCTTCTTCTTCCTCCTCCTCCTCCTCTTCATCGTCCTCTTCCTCATCATCATCACCATCATCATCATCATCATCACCACGTGCTAATTCCACTTTTTCATCGCCATTGCCATCGTCATCATCGTCATCATCATCGTCATCATTATCATCATCATTATCATCGTCATTATTATCATCATCATCATCATCATCATCATCATCATCATCGTCATCATCGTCATTATCGTCATTGTCATGACCATTGCCATCAACACCATCATGACTCCCCCGTGGTATTCTTCGGGGTCGCGTTGCTCATGATCGTGCACCTGTATCATATGCATATTGGTGTAATAAGAACGCAGGTCTTTGCACGTGGCGAGGAAGAAGACGAGGAGCAAGATGATGGCGATGGCGGCGCCGAGCACATTCCAGCCCATGATATGATACGTGACATTGGAGACGAGGAGGACGTATTCCATCTGCAGGAACTCGTACGTGCCATGAAAGAAGATCGGCTTCCATCCCATGCGTAGCCACGAGTACTTGTCGTACGCGCCAAAAAGCTCGCGTTTGGACAGCTCGAGTCCCCAAATGACTCCGAGCAGCGCGTGGAATGGGATGGTGATGCAAATGCGCAGCACCAGCAGCCACATTTGCGACAAAAACGACGCGTCCCCTGCATACAGACATACGTATACTACCGCTTCGATGCTACCAAAGCCACTGCCGACTGCCATTCCCATTAGCAAGAAATTCATGAAATGGCCGGATACATGCAAATGGATATGGAAAGGTAAGTATAGCTTGCAACAATGTTGTAAGATGAATGCCTTGGTAGTCTCCTCAATGAATCCTGCAATAAAGTAACTATTCAACAACAAAAAGATATGTACTGGAATATCGTGCTGATAATTGCCAAAATCATTTTCTCGTAAACTATTAATCTTTGATTCTTTTGCTCCGCTTTTTGCCAGTCCGAAAAATATCAATACCTCGACCAATCCTACTATGCTCTCCCACATTAATGCAAACAATCCTCCTCCGAAAAAACTATGACTGAACGCTTGGAATGCGTCCATGTCGATCGTCGGTCCACAACCCCAGCCTGTCACCAACTTCATCAGCTTCTTTGCACTGTAGTACAGACCTATTGCGGATGCGATTGTCGCAGGATAAAATATTGTGTTCCAATAACGACGGCTACGCAGACCCACATACACCACCGACACAAAGTAAAACAAAAGGTACAAACACAACCAAAAGATTTTATTCGCTTTGTGCGGTGGACCAAGAGGGGTCCTCGCTGGGCCATATGGAGATGACCGATGTCGTGCGCGGATCACTCCGCTTGGGAAACAATAGTCCATGCTACAACTGTTGCAAAGGTTGTCTCAACAAAGGAAAAAAAGTCCACTTTCAACGTTTACGTTTCCTTTGGTACAGCGTGCAAACAACGCCAAACCGAACAAAAATTTTAAACAATTCTCAAATATAAACACCAAGTGGATTGTCGAATGTCACTTGCACATATGCACGATTTGTCAAAAAAGAAAAAGACGCGAGGGGCCTGAATAAAGGAACGCTGCCTCTTCTTGCCCAAAAAAAAAAATTGAAAAACGATATATAAATAATTAAAAAAATGTTTCGAACATCAGCCGGCAGCATAGGAACAATGCTTTATGGAAATGAGAGGAAGTCCTCTTATGCAAGGTCACGTGCCAGTATGAGCAGACGTCCCTCGATCAACGATCAAAAACTGAAAGAAATTCGGATTGACTTGGACCACGCCAACATGCAACTGAAGGTAGAAGAGGACCGAGTGAATGAATTAGAGAAGAGCTTGAGTTCATTAGTTGCGGAGAAGTATCGAAGTGACTCTGCATTGATTTCCAGGCTTCGCGAATCATTGGATCATTTGCGATTGCAATTGGCATTGAGTTTTATTTTTCTCCTTTTTTTTTTTTGAAAAAAGAGGGACATGAAAGGGAGGAAAATTTTTGTGATAAAAATAAAAATACCAAAAAGTAACGGAGAGCAAACAACAATTGGCAAGTGCAACAGCAGCAGAGATGGTACGTTTGCGTGACGTGATACGATTGTTGACGGATCAAATATTCGAGCTGACACATGAAGAGCCAACAATTCGAACATTTGGAGATGCAAAATCGTTGGAAGAGGCCAAGCAACAACACAAAAACGTTGAGAGAAAAAAAACGAATTAAATGAACAAATAAATTAAAAGATCCTTGTTTTTTTATTTTTGTTTTTGTTTTCGCAAATATATTTAATTATTACAAAAAAAAAAAAAATTATATTTTGCGACAACTTTGCACACTATTTGTGATGCATACATAAAATATATTAATACTAATATGTCATATACATACATATACATATATATTATGTATAAAAAGTTCGAAATGTGTGTTTATGAAAAAAAAAAACAAAGAAAAATAAAAATGACGAGAATAACGATCCTTTGACAGACGGATTGGACAAAGAAGATGAAGAGAAGGCGATAATAGATAACACATTTGATCGGACAACCCCAGGACAAGGTACTCAAAAAATAACGCGTAAAAATGTGATCAGAAATGAACTATTTCGTCCCAAACATATCGAACAACATCCATTTCCGCATGTCAATAACCGTGCTATTCATTTGATCACTTTCAAACAAGGGGATCAACAGACCTATCCGCAGGCTTATTCAACTGTCCATCTGCTATACACTGGTTATATTTATGCGCCATCCAATTCAAATTCTCAAGAACCAACTGACCGCGAGTTTTTTTTTATTCATATATTTATTATATACATACATATATGTATATGTGTTCATACATATCTTACTATATCTGCACATGCATAAGCCCCTATCATGACACTTTTTTTTCTTCCTACAATTTTGTGTACATCTTAATAACATTGAAAGATAGGAACACTTTTGTGAATAATTGGTCTTTTTGTGTACGTATGTGCGACAATATTGTAGAGACAGGGTGCCTTCGAATTGGCAACGTTTCACAGACCCTTCTACAACTGATACCATCAGTGCAACACCCTTAGGAATTGGACAGAATATATCGGGAATCGAACACGCTGTAATGCGAATGAGTGTCGGACAAAGAGCTCGAGTTTATGTTCCAAGTCGATTGGCCTATGGCTCATATGGGGCAAAAGAGTTAATTCCGCCCAATGCTGATCTAATATTTGATCTGCATTTGATCGCAATACACAGTCCACTCAACAATGACGAGGCTAATGTTGCCATGCTGAAAGAACCAAACAGCGAAAGCGAAAATGAACATGCTGTTGAAAATGATGAGAACGATAACATCATAAATAATTTGTCCAATGGAGTTATCAACTCGTATGATAATGTAAACAATCAGCCCTTTGCCGCTAGCGAAAAATTTATAACACAAGAAATTCACGAACAAAACAGAAAACCGTTAGAAAATCTTTTAGCAGAGGACAATAGCGGCGGCCATTCTTTGTTGGATGAACCAACAGAAGATCTTTAAAACTTGTGTCTTTTTTTTGTTTTCCACAGTTTATTAAAAATGAAGAATTGTATAGACAATCAGTTTTGGGTACCGTTTCCTATGTCTTTAAAGAAAAACAGCAATGGTACCATTGAATGCTTTTTTTTTGGGTACTTTTTGTGTCGTCAAAATTGTATGTTTCATTGAAGATATCCAAAAAGGCTCTTGTTCAGCTACAAAAGCAATCCCATCGACTCGTTTATTCTATAAAGCGAGAACTAGTTTTTTTTTAAACCTACAGCGAAACTGTTGGGCTTGAAAACAAGCAATTAATCAATTACTTGCAATATAGCTTTCCAGTGCAATCTAAATAGCGCATAGACCACTGTGCCCTGGATAAATAAGTTCTTCCCCTTTTGATAACGTTTGATTTTCTTTTCCCTTGTGTCAAACTTGAAAATTTGTCTTACTTTTAAATCAAGAGAGTAAAACATTTTTCCTCATTTTTTAACTTGTCGAGCGAGTGCGCGGATGAAAAACAAACAGAAAGAAAGATCAAATAAAGAGGGAAAAAAAAGAATCAGTATATCAAGCAATGGCCAAAATGGAGGAATAAAATTGCTTTTTATATGTGTCCAACCAGCAAAATCTACGTTTTTTTTTAGGATAATTGACACTGATGGACACGACACACAACGTAAAAAAATTCCAATTTAAAAAAAAGAAAACACACAAAAAAAATTTCAAACATTGTTACTTCTGCTTGAACTATTGAATTTTTGCATTTTTTTTTTGCTGAACCAAACCATGCACCATAATTTTCTCTACTCTTCGCTTTTATTCATCTTCCACGTAGGAAAAAAAAAAATTAATTTTGTTGTGGAGCACAATCAGGACAAAACCACTTTGCAGAATCTGGAAGTTGTGTCAGTCCTACACACTGCAAGTGAAAGGCATGTGGACAAGCATCGCACAATAGGAGTTCACCTTTTCGGTTACAACGATGACATATGTTTTCACTTGTGTCATTTTGAATCAAGCCACAAATGTCCAAAAATTCAAACGCATTGTAAACGCATTGGGATTGAGCCAGTTTTTTTTTTTCCAGAGATTGACAATAGACCCCAGGCAAAGTGATTAAATCATTGTGTATGCTCCAACGATGATGAGAGTTTTTTTCATTGACTTTCATTCCAGTTGGAATGAGCCCTTCATTGAGAGAAGTAATGAGTTCTTTCATTGTAAAATTCTTGGTGCCCAATTTGCACAGGCTCGTTTTTAACGGATCTTGAGTGCATTTGACGCGAATGCGCGTTATATTGCCGTCACTTTTGGGAGTAACGATTTCATATTGACAAGGAAGGATGGGATAAGGTGGAGTATTGTATGACGTATCAGTTTTTTTGATGCGTTTGTATCGACTGGACTTGGGTTTGCTTCTTTTGCGTTTATTTTTGTTGCTTTCATTGCTATTTTTTGTATTTTTAGCAGCACTAATGTTCTTGGCCTTGCTCTTGGGCTTTGCTTTACTTTTGCTTTTGTTCTTGCTCTTGCTCGTGTTTTTGCTTTTGCTTTTACTTTTGCTTTTGCCGCTGGCCTTATTTTTGCTCTTGGTTGCGCCTTTGCTCTTGGGCTTGCTTTTGTTTGTGCTCTTAGTCTTGCTCTTTGTGTTTTTTGCTTTACTCTTACTTTTGCCTTTATTTTTGTTGTTGTTATTAGTATTGGTATTGTTATTATTATTGTTATTGTTGTTGTTGTTGTTGTTGTTGTTGCTGCTACTGCTTTTGTTTTTGCTTTTGGTATTGCTCTTCGTATTGACTTTGCTGTTGGATTTTGATCCACTTTTGCCTTTGACCTTGTTGCTTTTGCCTTTGCTTTTACTTTTGCCTTTGCTTTTGGTTTTGGCTTTCTTGCCGCTGCTGCTGCCACTACGTGCAACGGACTTGATTTTTTCAGCTACTTTGTTTGAACCGGCAGCTACCTTCTTTCGTTTTGGATTGGGTGTAGATATATTGTCCCCTTTTTGAGTAGCTGTCTCCTCGGAGTCATCCTCGTCATCACTCTCATTCTCGCTATCTTCATCGCCATCCTCATCGTCGTCATCATTGTCATCGTCATCGTCCTCGTCACTGTCATCATCGTCGTCATTCTCGTCGTCATCG
>ASPP01018687.1:0-10952 GCA_000512085.1 Reticulomyxa filosa
GCCATTTAGGTATGTCAGTTTTTTTTGCAATCTACTGTACAAAACGATCAATAAATAGTTAAAAATTGATTATATGTTAAATTATATGAATACGTGTAAATGTGCTTCAGTCAGCATTAGTCAGTTATAATAGTTTTGAAAATTAATTTATATTTAGTAGTCATTTATTAGTTAATATTTTAAATTTAATAAATACATAACAATATCATATATGCAATAAATAAAACAGCATTTAATCGACATTATTTTTGAAATTTGTACAAAAGTGTAGTTTTTAAATTTTGAAAAATTTAGAAATAAAGTATAATGCAAAAGAAAGCTTACAAATAAGACTGCACCTATAAAGATAATTGATTTTCATGAAAAAGACAACATCTGGACATAATTTTTTTAAAATAGTTAATATATTGTAGTTTTTTAATATGATTTTGGTTTTTTATTAAATCTTTCATAACCGTTTAAACAATTTAAATACTTTTTTCTTTTGAATTCTGCTGTACATGATAAAAAATAAACGCTATTTAAAGACATAATACAAGTAATATTTAAAAATAATTAAATGTTTTTTTATTGACAAACTTAATCCAAATGGCGTTGCACTTTATACTAAACTTTTTATTCTGACGTAGATATCTTTTAATAACTGTGTATGTACCGGATACTTTCATAAACACTTAATAATGTAATTTTTGCGCGACTCGGATCGGTGTTTGATACATTAAGTTTTCAACTACATTAAAAAAATATTATAGTTTTAGATGTTTTCCAGTTTCAGGTTTAAGCACGTATGCTTGTATCACACAGTGAAGGCAAAGCATTTGTTGACATGCAAACAATATATTATTGACAAGTTTAATAGCTTGTATATTTTACATAAGCGAAAAACAAGTGATGCGGTATCCAAAAAGTGGTTAGTATCTGACTATCTGCAACTTGTACCGCTATGAAATCGCATTAAGTGATATAGAATAAAGCACAAAATATTGCGTTAAAAAACTAATCTGGCCAGTTAAAACCAAAAAGTTTGTGGATAAAATATACAAAGTGGTAGTCTTTGTAAAAAAACGTGTACTTTCTTTTTTTAAGTACACTGACTGCAGGAGTCTCAAAACAACCAACGGCACGTAGAATGTGATAACAATGACAAAAAAATTTACGAGCATCTTGATTTTTTGCATGTAGTTTTAGAGTTGTACGTTGACAAGAAAAATCTGGAAATTTTTTTTAGAGAGCTTCGCAATAGAACAGAAATTTACTTTATAATTTTTTAATGATTTGTCATTTAATTATTCACTTTCTAAAGATGAAAATTTGATTGCATATTTGTTTACAACAATCAAAAAAGAAGACAAAAAAAATTACATGTAATCAGGATCATCTGAATATGGTACACGAGTGTTGGCTTGAGGAATACCTTCCCTTTGGTCCAATGCAATATTGGAATTGGATTTATTTTGTGGAACATTAGGTGAAGAACTTGGGGGCACAACAACGTTAACGTTAACGACCTGGGTTTGTGATATCACTTGAACATACTGAGGGCGACAGTAGACCTCTTTTTCGAAATGAAAAGAGCATTTGCCAGTTTTTGAATCCATCCAAAAGCGGTAAAATAGCGACAATCCTAAAAATGAAAAAATGACAAACCATTTCAAAGACATAAACATCGGACGAGATCCAGGTTCTGCTTCACACAACATGTGTTTTTTCATTCCTGGTAACTATTTGTTTGTATTAACGACAAAAACAATACCGCAGCGTCTACGTTTCAGTCCGATCATCAATTGCACGTATACGTAATTACAAATTATACATGTGAAACAGAAAAATATACAAGTTGTTTGTTATTGAAAAATAAAGTGATTTAGATTTTACCTCAATGCCCGAATAAAAATCGTAATGAGTGTCTCTCATATTGACACATCTGAAGAATTCCAGTTGTCTTGCGTATTCGCCTTGAGTATGTTGGTCTCCAAAAGCAGTGCGAACATCAAAATCCAGGCGAGTCATAAAATAAGAGCGTAAATTCGGCAGCAGCAATGATTTATCCATGAATGCATGATAACGGAAATAACCCCGTGCAAAATGTGTATTGACACGAGTTGTACGGCTTTTCGGGTCATTTCGTTCCATTGCATATTTCAACAAAGTCACAACAAAAAATCACAAGTCAATCTTTTGTGCTCTCAACAATTTTTGTTTTGTTTGTTGTTTGTTTATTGTTTATTTTATGTATGCGTATTATTACGTTCTGCTGTTCCCTTGTTAATCATAGTAAATCACAGTATCATAGTGATAGCATTGTATCTTCCACCAAAAAATGGGAGCAACGCAACGCATTCTAGATGAGTATCTTTGGATGTCCTCTGGTGAACCAACATTTCGAAGATAGCGCATCGTTTTCGAAACAAAACACTCAACCAAATATATAATATATGCCACACCAAATATAACCAAACATGTCGTCCCTGATCCTCCCTGCGAGGAATAATAAACTGTCGTTCGTACATAAAAAAAAAAATTGCGTGAAACATCCAAAAAAAAACATTCACACCCTTTTTTTTTTTCTTGCCCCTCGTTCTTTTCTTATTCTCATTGATTTGAAACAAAACTGGAACCAACAATTCCTGCCAGAAACACTAATGATGCTATGATACTCTGGATATGAATCGAGGAAGAACTTCCACACCATCCATCTCCATTTGATGGTTTCAATTCTGCTCCTTCCGTAGCTTCATATTTCTCTTGAACCGCTTCAAATGGAGGGGCACTGGGCATCGGATCTTTGGCATCGTACGACCACCCCATATCTTTAGGCAGTGATTGGGTGCTTATTGTCTGGCTAGCCACTCCTTGGGTTGCTTGCTGTCCGCTCGCACCCGGTTGCTGAGACGAGTCAGACAACAAACTTGTTGTTACACTTGAATTATCTCCTGCTGTACTACCGTACATTTTTTAATTTATTTATATTTTACAAAAAAAACAACAAGAGAAAGCTGCCCCCCTCAATTTTTTGGTTTTGTTTCCCTTTCTAAAGAACAAAACACTTATTTCTTTTTGTTATCCGTTGCGAACAAGATGCTGAAATATTTTCAAAAAGTTAAGGAGGCTGTTTAAAGTGCACCATAGAATAACAACAGTATTTGAGCAAATTCTGACGACATTCTAGTTTTTGGAAATAGACCTTTTTTATGAAAAATAATTTTTGTAGCTGTAACTAAAATGAGTGATAGTGGAGATCTTGGAAAAACTGGCGTTCCGGTAACTGTTTTTGGAAAGATCAAATCATCTGGAGACAATCTGGTAAAGACCATCAAACAAAGTAATAACACAAAATCATAAGTTATTTATAATATAGACAGGTCTAAATCTCTCCAATCAAAAGGTTTCACTGTCCGATGGGACAGAAGCATGGCAGTTTAAATCTGTTTACAATTACCAAGCGCATGATGAAGACATGTACAACCATGACTTCAACAAGATAATTCCCTTAATTCTGGAAGGTTACTGTGGAGCCCTTTTATGCGTAGGCTCCAACAGCTCAGGTAAGTGTTAGAAAATATGCAATAGTGCACGTTGACAAGATTTAAAATAATACAATATAAACTAGAAAAGCATGAAGTGTTTCAAGGGATGGTACATTTGACAGTAGGAGACCTAATTCAGCAAACAAAAAATGCGAAACAAGGTTCTTCTTTTCAATTGCAATATTGGGTATTGAATAATATATATATATTTTTTTTTCCTACCATATCGAGAGATATTAAACATTCTTGTACTGCGAGTAACAACAAGCATTTCAACGCAATAAAATGTTTTTGTTTGTTTTGGTTTTGAATGAAAAACTAAAAACAATTCAAACATTTCTAATCAATTTAGGCAGTAGAAATTGTGGACAACACAGTCCATGATTTAAGCAATCCAGAGTCTCTGCCACTGCTTATCGAAGAAAATGAGGACGGAAACTGCGTTTTAAATGTTGTAAAAAATGGCATTTCAGATGTGGCTGCCTTTCACTCGTCATTAGACTCCATTTGGGTTACGTAAAAAAAAAAAATAAAAAAAATAAATTGCACTTTTAGCCAATCTTGCTTTTTTTTTTCTTTGCCAGATGCTCCCCGTTTCTCAGTGTGCTTTCAATAAAAAAAAAAGTGATATGATATTTAAAAATGTATTGTGAAAGCCAAGATGCTCAGAACAAGTAACACCATGGGGTCCAAGACGTCACCACGCTTCGATATTTGTAACAGTGGAAGTACATCAGAATTCCATCTCTGATGTCCGCGGCAAACTCGTGTCGCAGCTGTCATTTGTGGAAATTCCAGGTATTGATAAACTCTTGGAAAATGCCAACGACTTAAGAATGAAAGAAGGTCCAACTTTGAATAAAGAGATAATTGCATTTGCAAATTTAGTAATGAGTTTTCAGTCGAATGCCCAGAATAGTCAGACTGAGCATCCTTATGAAGATTCCAAGACCAACAGCTTACTGATCGATATTCTTGGTGGGAACTGTATTACCCTGTTAAGCGCACACATAAACACAGCAAACTTTTTTCTATTTGTTTGGAAAAAATGACAATCAACTTCACAATTCACAATAAAACTCACAATAACAGTGCGTTAGTTTGCTTCGATAATGAAAACAGTCTGGAATTGAAAAAACTGACACTACAGTACGCAAAATACATTGGAAATATTACAAATTTTCCAGTTATTAACAACAATCGTATTCAAGGTCTACTATCAAGGTACCACATGAGACTTCACAATGTTATCAAGCAACTAGAAGCCTTTAAATATCTGAAATCATTACAAGTGAACGGTATGCTCCCTTTTTTTATTGTTATGTTGCAACACCAAAACAACAAGTTATATGTACTTATTTTCACAAATCTTCCTGCTTGACAACATTTAAAGATGTCCAGGCGCCCTCAAATGAAGAGTTAACGGAACTACGGAAAACTTTGGCAGAAAAAGAGAACTTAATAATAGAATTGTACGGTGACAAAGAAAAATTGAGTGAGATATACGCAAGTTTCCGAAAAAAATATAGCGAATTAGTAGAAAGGAAGACAAACAATCAGAAGGACCTTATTGAAAGTGAGGAAAAGTGTTTGAGCATAAGCAAAGCATTGGTCGAATTACAAATTGAAAATAACGAATTGAAAAGACAGCAACACGAAATGCAAGCACAATTAGAAACAAAATTATCAAATATTAAGAACAATGCTGTGGAAACAGCTTCACGAGAAAAATTAATACAAGAAGAAAATATTGAAATCAAAAATAAATATGAAGTTAGGAATATGTCAAAAAAACAAATTGAATGACCTTGTTGACGATTTTTGATTTTATTTGATTGTTTCAGGGTCTACTGCAAGAAAAAAAAGATTTAAGTATGGAATATGTGGTACTTCGTCAAAACTATATAAATTTGACCACAGAATTTGACAAACTGAAAGAAAAAACGGAAGAAAAAACTCTAGAACTTACAAACGCAAACAAGGTTCTTGAGGAAACTAGATCAATAAATGAAAAATTGCTTGTGAAAGAAGAGGAACTAACTAAAATACAGCAACATTTGGAATTAAAAATAAAAGAATTGAGGCAATTGCCCCCCAGCGTGAGCGAGGCAGATCCCCACAAGAGAGAAACAGATACTCTCAACAAAGAAGATAAACAAGTTGGCAACACGGCCCAACAACAGCAGTTGGAAAGAGACGTTGAAGTGCTAAAAGAACAGCTGCAAATTACCACGAGACAAATTACTAGTTTGGAAAGCCAAGTAAATGAAAGTAGACAAAGACATAACGAACTCGACAAAGAAAATGTCAAATTACGAGAACAGCTTCGACAAAAAGTATAACCAAATAAATGCCGACATACACAAACCAATCACAAAATGTTAATGTCCAATATAGACTGAAGAATATAAACTGAAACTATTTGAATATTTGCACCGTGCAACAGACCCAAGTGAAAGCACGTCGGAAAACTCCATTGTCAAAAACAAACTGTATCAAGAAATCTTACAAACACATTCTTTAAGGTCTTGTATTCTTTTACAAAAGGCTCTATTTTAGACAGTAATTTACAAATAGAATGATATATTTTATGACTCTAATAGAGAAGATGAACTAATGCAAGATGCAGAACTGGAAAGAAGAAGAAATAACAGAATATCACAACAACTATCAAAAATTCAACAGCGATATCAAGCCTTATTACAATTTGTTTTGTAGAAAATAATCTTGGTGCCGTTTTGAGAGCGAGTGTTTTCTGTGTCTGTTTCTAAATATAAACGGTAAACAACGTAGACCCAAGGCATTGTCCCAGACCACAAAATCCCCAGCTTAGTGATGGACGCCAAAACCATGCAAGAAAACATTGACACAATTGCAGAGTTCGGTTGTGTTTTTTAACCAGGCAGCATTTTTTGGACACTTTCTTTTAGAAATTTTAAAAAGCATAAAAACCAAAAAAATAATTAACGTCGTTCATTATTAAAGTTTTAATCACACTCACCCTCAAAAAAGTAAGTTTAAGTACAAGAACATTAGTTAAAGGTGGTGTGAAACACAGAGAAGTTAGTAATGACTCACGTAACATGTGGCAGCGCGTGGAAGAGTTAAACAAACAACTAGAAAGAGAAAAGGTAAATCAACTTATGGCGATCGAAAGAACCAGGGATTATCAAGAAAAATTACAAAAGGAAATACTCAGTTTAAAAAAAGTTCTTCACGAAGAGCATTCAAATTGTGGGGCGGCATCACAGCAACTAAAAGCAGAGTATCAGTCAAATATCAAAAGATTACTGGAGCTAGAGCACGTCTTAGAAACACAAATAGAGCAAAATAAAATATTCATTGCTAGGGGGGAACAAAAAAGTCTAGCACAAAGTTCAGAAGACCGATTACTTTTTTTCTTTATCGTACTTCATTTTTTTTTTGGTTGTTTCAGTTCATGGAAGAGTGGAAAAAATTGGATCTGAAATTCAATTGCTAGAAGAAAGTTCAAACAAATCTGGAAAAAAATGCAATGAAGAGTCAAAGATTGACAACACTGACAAAATAGAACTTATTGATCGATTAAAAGTTCTTATGTTTGACAAATAGAATTAATTTGATATAAAAACATTATATTTGAATGACAATAGCAATTAGAGAGTGAAGTAAAAGAGTTGCGCGAAAAGAATAGCTCTTTAAAGCAACAATTGCAAAAACTATTAAAAAGTGGTTGGACACCAGAAGAACTAGAGAAGTTAGAAAAAGAGCTAGAAGAAACAAAAGATAAAGCTCGTAAAATGGAGGTGTGGTTATTTTTTTTCTTGCCACTGCGAATGTATTTTCTTTACCCAAAACTCAAATAAATTTATTTTTTACAAAGGAACAATTGCGATATAAGGTCACTGACTTAAGAAAACAGCTCATGCAAATGAAGCAAACCACGAACGTACAGAAAGGAACAGCAAAAACGGGAAACTCTCCCGAACAAATTAGTTTTGTCAAGACAATATTGTTCTTTTGTTGACCTTTATAATTTTTTTTTATATTCCCAAAGATTCTTCTGCTGAAGTCAACACAAGCTATTGGGAAAGATTGAAACAATTAGAAACTGATAAAGCGCAACTGGTATCACGTGCAAATGAGGCAGAAGAAGAGCTAAAAACAATTCATCAGCATTACCAAACAAAAATTGCTAAGTATGTCAAGCAAATTTCAAAACTCAAAAATGAAATGAATGAACTGAAACAAAAATATATTGTAGTAGAAAAATAATTTAAATGTAAAATAGTAATGTTTTTTGCAAGTGATTCTATCATTAATGATCACAGTTTTGTTACTTAGTGTAAGTCATATATTCTTCAGATTTTCTTTTTATGAAACTTTGTAAAAAACAAACAATTTATGAAAATGTTTCAAGTTTCAATCACAGTAATTTATTTCCTTTCATTTCTTAAAAAGTAAAAATTGGAAAGTGTATTTATATTTTTGTTTGAAAAGAGTAATATATCGTATATTTGATACACTGTTTGTCAAAAAAAAGACGACACATGTCTCTAAACTAAATGACGGACATAAATAAAAATCAGAAAATTTAAAAAATCTGCGTTCGGTCTTACCTTTAGACAATATATATCATTTTATTATGTATTTGTTGCCAGCATGAACTGGCAATACATAGGTGTTTTGCTCGATATTTGTTTTTAGTATCGTTGTGAATTCATTTTGTAAGTTATTTGCTTTGACAACGATATATGGGTTTTTTTAGAGACGTTGATAATAACCTCGCCTCAACAGTTTTAACGGCAAAACATAAATAAATTATCAAAATGAACAAAATTATACAACGCTTTACTTTTTTCTTTGAAATTAGAATTGGAGTACGTTATTGAATGCAACGTCACTGCAATAAAGATATTGAAACCGTGTGACTAAAAATGATTGAAGCGATCCAGACTCGTTAAATTGTATGTTGATAATATTAATATATACTAAAATCAGACGACATTGGAAGAAAAAGAAGCAGCATTATGAAATGCTAAGAATAGTTTCAAAGAATATATTAAATACAGATACAGTAGTTATTCGTGCAAACAATATAAAAAATTGTAGAAAATACAACAAATAGAGTAATAATAGTTATTTGAACAACGAAAACAAATACAGTAGGCTGCAAAGAAAACTGAACGCCTAAAACGATATCCTATGATGATAATTGATTTTTCATGGAGAAAATCAATTATCATCATAGAATATCGTTTTAGGCGTTCAGTTTTCTTTGCAACATACTGTATAATAGTATTATAGCTGAAACAAATAAAGATAGAAAACATAATAATGCTTTTTACACGAAACAAAAGAACAATATCTCATAATCTCAAATCCGCTATAAACACAATGTCAGAGTCCATACAACGAAAGGAAATATTCGTGCAAATCATAATTAATCATGTTGTTCCAAATATACATAACTTTATATTATCACGTAACGAATTTCGGCAATTATAATATGTATAATATTGGAAAATGACAAATTTAAATATATCCAATCTGATGCAATGCCGGATGGATAATATATAGAATTGTAATATGAAAATAAACAAAACAATTATACAAATAATAAAAATGAAAAATGATTAAAAGACAATTAATTATTCATATCAATATCAGAGATCAAATATTTCTAATGTTAGAATTAATATAGATTGTAAATTCACAGTTGGCATGCTAATATCAAAACATTCGACTACTATAATAAATTAAAATCAAAAATACTATAAAGATGTTAAATAGCAAGTAGTCTAATTGAAGAAATTGATCATTCGCAAAAGTTCTTCGCAATTGGACGTATCATTATTAGTAAAAAAAAGGATTAACAATACGTGTGTACGTTGGTCACAGTAAATTGAATCGTCACGATAATAGACAAGTTGCTGTTGCCAACATAAGTAATATTTTGAAGAAGTTGGCAACCAAACGAATCTTTTCGAAACTGACGTAAGATCTGATTAATTACATGTTCCAATAAGAGAATAGAACAGTCACAAAACAACTTTTATTACAGTTATATTGGCAATTCGTGGTAATAATGTGAATTTTTCAAAAGGAATTTGTTCTCATGTGGCAAATGTATCTACAAATCCAAATATGTTGATAAAATGCTGATAATAATCAAGAAACAACTGGAACTCTTGTTGGAGTTGATCCAGTTAATATAAAGCTATTGTCTTAATCATATCAAATAAATTACGTAATATCACAAATAATAAATATAAAGAAGATATAATTTCACAAATTAGAAATGCATTTATCTTGAACATAGAACTGTAAGATTATGATACATTGTTTAAAAAGTACTAATTTGTGGATCACAAAGCAATGGCATATTGCTATAATCTATTAAAAATTATTTTGTACACAGATAAACATATAAACATAAGACAAAATAATAACTTATTGGAAAAATGCTATAAGATAAAACAAAATTAGATTAAATAAATTAATATCTTATATGTGATAATAAGCTGATTATAAATCAAACAATTCTAAATTCAGTTGTCATATTTTCATTGTCACACTGTCACAAAGAGACTGAACATATTGAAACAACAATTCGTAAAAGGCGCATAAATATCTTATTTACACTTGAAGCATTTACTGAAAAACAGTTTCAATTGTCAAATTGCAAAAAGCATATATAACAATAACGTTAGTGAAGCTGACATTTTCCAGAATTAATTCTTTTCTAATATTATGTTTGTACATTTATGCACATTAACATGAATTAGAAACTGATATTAAATATAATGACTTAATTGACCGTTTCAAACTATATGTTTATGTAATTATACTCAAAACAAATACATAAATATATAATTATATCATTTATAAATAAATTAATATACGACATATAGCGCATAATAATCTTATCAGATAATGACGCAAAATTCACATGTAAAATCGCAAATGTCATGCCAAAGATTATGAAAATAAATCAATTGTTCAAATAATAAATTGTTAAACAAATGTGATTATTTATATAATTCGTAGTTACCTGAAAGAATGTATAGAATCTATTTATATTGATCTTGATATATAGTTCAAAGATTGTATCGATTGATCTTTATTCTTGACAGTAATCAATACTTCGTAACATTACGCCAAACAAAATGTCGAGGTTGAACCACAATGGATAAACCCCTTTGATAGACTCCAAAGTGCTTTTCTTACTAATGCAAGAAAAACATTTAATTTAGATCATTATGTATGTAAATTAATTGTTGTTTGATTAATTGTTATTTCATATAATTTAAGTTTATTTTTAAATTATTATGAATAACCATGTGAAAGGTTACATCACATGAATAAGATATGAAGCACCTCCTGAAGAGAGGACATAGGACATCAGTTGAATAAAAAGTTCAAACAAACTGATCTTGAATATAA
>ASPP01018713.1:0-13101 GCA_000512085.1 Reticulomyxa filosa
ATTGGTTGGCATCTTTTCAGGATCAATTTGTCAATTATTGTGAGACAAGATGATTTAATACGTATCTATCTCATCGAGTCACAGTCATATGGAATGTTTGTCTTTGGTATTGATGTCATTTTCGATAGCATTAGCTTGGGTGGTAATTGCTGATGTGCGATTGATATATTATTTATAAATATTGTTAAAATGCGGGAGTTTTCCTTCACAACGCTTTTCCACAGTTCGTTTGGTAGACAATATAAGAAGACTGCTTTGTTGCTCTTCATAGAATTTATTGTACTACACACTTCCCATCGTCAGTGAATGACTCTGTTAAAGGATGGCAATAAAGTTCTCCAATTCTCGATAGCAAACAGTATAGTCTTTTATCTTGCTATGCTGGCTTTCATTGGCACGTGTCACTCGATACGTATACGCGTTACATTTCCAAATTGTTTCATACAGTCAGTACATAAACATAACGTAGACTTTTGTCGTATTATCTTTGGCATTGTAATGAACACTGTTATTAGTTTCACATAGTGTGTCGTATAATTTTATTTTAGCACACTGACCTGCAAAGTGAGTTGATACATTTTGGAGTGAGTGGTAATCTCTTGCGATTGATAGTCATCTCATTGGGCACCCTTCATTAGATGAACTAGTATCAACATATTTCTATGGCACTTTGAATGTAATTTTTATTGGAAAATGGTCAGATTCGACTTATTCTTCAATGACAGTCATACATAGTTCGTATCACTATTTTCCCAGAATCATCTTGCTTTACCAACGCATAATCAAGTATAGTACCGATCCTTTTATCTGCCATTATCCTATAATATGTATACTTCTTATATGCATATGTCACATTTAATATCTTGAGTGAATGGACATTACAAAATGACAGCAGCCTCTCAAATTTTCCGTCAATAGTGGACTAACATTTGTATTTTAGTTATGTTTGTACTATAGTGATGCACATTCCATTGCAGATCCAGTTATGATCTTTTTTTTCCAAGTCTTTGTAATATCCAGGCTTGAAGATTGTCTTTGCACGTGGTAGTAAGGTATACGAGTTATGCTACTTCTTTTTAATCACTGCATCCGAGTATGTCTTTGAAATGCCTATTGTATAAATTCATAAAGACTGCGTCGTTATACCTTTGCATCTAATCCGCCTCGCATGTTTAGAAAGATGATTGTATATTGTCTGCTGTTATTGTTTTTGTACGCTTATCAATGCTGTTTGTTGGTTGTGTAGTTCGCATATGATTTACGTTTATCAAAGGCTATATGTGCGATGTTACAGAAAAGGGCATGTCGCTCTAACCAAACCTGCTTTAAATACATTTGTTGTGGTTTCTCTATTAAATAAATTAAATGTTTGGCTGTGTAGAATTTTGAATTGAGGGGCAGTGGCTACGTCCTCAATTGGAACATACGTCCATATTGCGTCTTCAATTACTTATGTTTATTCTTGGAGTTTGTAAGGGACTTTTCCAATCTTGTTGAATATTATTTGTGTTGTTTTGTTTTATTTTTATGTTATTATTGCATTTAGGCACCCATTCCATGTTATCTCGTAATGTTTTGCAATATCGTTGCTCATTTTTGTACTTCCAGAGGTGATACCTTGGCCTTGGTCTGTATCTAAACGAATTCAGGCTGTACTGTTGTCGCGAACGTAAATGTAGATGCAATCGATGACGCCTGTTTCTCCAGTAGAAATTGTTATGATAAGTATGCACATGTTCGTTGCTATTGTTGTTCAATCTCCTGTTATCGTGATAGTTAAGTGGTGTTTGCTGCATATTCGCTTGTTACTATATTCGGATATTCTTTGATAGTGAATTTAGATGTTTCGTTCCTTCAAATATTGACCACTTTCGTCCCTCCAATTACTATGAGGTGTCCGTTTTTGTAGTTTATTGGTATTGTAATATTCTACGCGACTTATGTCTCTAGGTCTTGTGCGCGGTATCCATCGTATTATTTATTTTTTGATTTTTGCGCTATGTATTCGTCCGCACAGTCCAGGATAAAGAATATCTTTCGTCCTGGATAGGCCTGTGCAATAATTTTGATCTCTTGGATCTGAAATACCACCGGATGAAGCAAGTTGTACATCTATGCAACATTCCGATATTTCCATAATCCTCGTCCAAATATTATCAATTATTTCCTGTTTTTGATTTCATCATTTAGCTCCGCAATTTTCCTGATATAAATTGGCTTGGCATAGTTCTCAAATTGATCTAGCAAGTTTTTGGTCGACAATAGTTTATCTACACTATGTTGGACCGGAGAACTTCTTGCCTTCGTTTTTATTCGTTTATTTGAATGTAATATTTAATTATTAATTTTTGTACGGTGAGTTTCGACGAGTTCGTAATCATCGTCGTATTCACTAGTGACCTCTTCGCTGCAAATATTACTATTTGTAATTTGTAATAAAGTTCTTTTCATTGTAATTTTTACAGCAGTTCCTTAGGAGTTTCGTGATGTTGCTTCTCACAATCGTTGTGTAAATGTCATCGTCCTTTGGATTGTTGTAGGTTCCTCTTCTTCGTTGGCTTCATCATCGTCCTGTAGTATTTCTTTTATACAGATTTTTTCCATCTGTTTTTGTGGCCGTTGCTTCTTATGTTCTATCTATATTCCTAGTTTTTGCAAGTCCGTCTATCTCTTGTTTTTTATGTTTGTTTGGAAAAATATATGAGCAAAGCGAGTTGTGTTGGTATTTTTTGAAACCAAAAAACAGTTGACGGAATTCTAGGAGTTATCCACTTTCTTCCAATCAAAGGTAACGCGATTGTAATACCGAAGAAAATTTTTTCCAAGATAAGGAGTCACTAATCAAGTGGTGCCGTCGCATCTGGTCAAGTATGGCTATTCACCAAAAATTTGGAAGATGAACTGACTTTGTATGCGGGATCAAATTGTTTCTGTCAATGGTGGTCTTAATGTGATTCAAACTTTCCTCTCTGAAGAACTGTCAGAGGAAACGCAAATTAAAGGACGTACGGCCAGACAATGAAGATCTGGCTCCTATAGCTTGACATTGTGTGACAAATCATTTAAAAAAGTTTTGATCGCCGTAGAAGATATTGCAGGTACACAAAAATAGTAACAGAAACAAAAAGGGAACGCGCTGATTATAAGTTCCAATTTCTCATGTCAAACAGCAATCACCAACATGATTATCATAAACCTTGACGACAAATCTTTAAATTCGAAATCAAAATTTTTCTAAACTTAACTGTCACAAGTTTTTATTTTCGTTGAAATTTATGTTTTACTTTATAATCATTTCAAACCTAAGGCATTTCTTCAGTTTTATTATTTAAATTAAAAAATATTCATTTGATCAATAAATAGGACTCATAGATCTTATTCTGACAAATCATTCCATATGCAAACTATGTAAACTTTCATTCGATACAATTGATATATCAAAAGATACACTAAAAACACTCAAGCAGAACTCCGCGAGTAAAACAAAACTTGCAAAATTGCAACTCAATAACTCGCAAAAAGGCAATTATATGCCAATTTCAAAATTGACTAAAAAAAAAACTTTTTTTACTGTATTAATTAATGCAAAAGTGTTATAAAAAGACCAAAAATAAAAAAAATTCGTCAAAGTAAAAATTTTATTGCAAAAACACTGGTTGCAGTCTAACTCCGTCATACATCAAAGTTATTTCACCTGAATTTCACCAATCAATTGGCAAAAGTTTGCTTTAACGTCCTGGCTTGGTTCGGAAGCTTCAATTTCATTTTTCAGTTTTTATGTTTTATAGTAACATATTTGTAATCTGAAATTTGATTTGCTTTTATTATTTTTTTTGTTAGAGCAATAGTTTCTTCAGCAAAAGACTTGAAGTAGAATGTGAAAAAATTGACAAATGAGCATGCACAAACCTAATAAAATCAATGCCAGAGCGAATACAAGCATTACACCAAATGATAATTTTCACTAAAAAAATCTTACCACAAAAAAAAATTTTCAATGTTTATGCTTTTGAATTAACTTGACTTGCTTGTAATTGGACAAAAAAAGAGCAAAAAACCAATGATGAGTGGAAATAAAGCAAAAAGTAGTCAAAATCATCATGCCTATACAATGCACAAGTTTTGAAAATAACATTAAATTCTACAAAAAATTGAGTTTTTTCAAAAATTACTCAACGTAGAAGACTAATTTTTTTTATACAAATATCTACGCATTTAGCACTTTCTGAAAATGCTTTAAAAAAATTGTCAAATTTCATGGTTACGACACAGTCACGATTGTCAACTTTCTCGAAAATTTTCAAAAATCACAATATATGATTTTTAGTACAAATTACTAATAATTCACCAATTTCTCAGTTTTATTTTACGAAAATTCACAATGATCATGTTGTTGAATTAGATATTTCAATTGCTTTGTTCAAATAATTTTATAAGCATTGTTCTCCAATCATAAACTTTATCTGTATTTTCATTTATTACAATGTAATTCCATTGCTTTGTTTGCAGTTTGATTACAAATGCAGCAAATTAACGTGTCCAGTCTTTGTGATTTATTTGTTAATGAAATCCAAGCTTTACTTTAACACTCATAAAAAGAAAATATTTGTCTTTTATTTTCTGTGTTTTCTTCTTTTCTCTATGATTCAATTAACAACATTAGTTTTATTTTTTTTATTCTTTGCGATTTTTTGACTTCTTTTGTATTAACCCATTTATAAATTATATCATTGATTTTTGTTAATGTTTCCACTTGCTTGTTTCAATTTGATTATTATGCTTCCACGCTCGAATATGTTCATAAAATAAATGACTTAATTTTGGATTTTCGATTACAGTGTATCCTTCTAATGTTGTAAAATTTTTCAATGTTTTTTGCATTTCAATATATATATGTTTTGGAACATACAATTTAATATTATGTAATCGATTATAGTCTCTTCGAATTTGAAGTTGTTAGCAGTTGAGTTATTTAAAGACAGGTCAAATATTAACTATCATCAATGTCTGAAATATCCAAGAAGCGGTTGTCCAAAATTGTGTCGCACATGTCGTGTGAAAGCGATACAATCGATAATAACCTGCACCGACACGATACAGCAGGAGCCGAAAATGCGACGTATTCCCTGACGAAAGACCCTGCGTCATTGAAAAACAAAACGTTTTTCATTACAGGAGCGTCTCGCGGTATTGGATTAGCGATAGCACTGCGGTGAGATAATCTCAGGAGAAAAAAAAAAAAAAGATAGCGTATAATTCTCTCTCTTCTCAAGACAAGAAGAAACAATAAAACCTGAACAGTGTGGCCCGTTGCGGGGCCAATGTGATAATTGCTGCGAAAACGGACGAGATAAACCCAAAGTTGCCGGGGACGATCCACAGTGCAGCAGAGAGTATCGAGAAAGCAGGAGGGCGAGCTTTGGCGGTTGTGTGCGACATAAGAAAAGAGGACCAAGTGCGAAACGCCGTTGAAAGAGGGGTCAGCAAATTTGGTGGGATTGATGTCGTTGTTAGTTTTGTATTTTTTTTTTGTTTGTTTTTTTTTTTTGTCCATTCAAAAAAAAAATTTATGTCTTTTTTTTAATCAAAAAAAAAAAAAGACAATGCCTCGGCGATATCATTAACTCCCACCACTTCAACGGCGATGAAAAAGTATGATTTGATGAACTCTGTAAATGCCAGAGGTATTGTAGTATATGTTATGTATATATGTATATACGTATAAATAAATAAGAAACTAAGAAATACAAAAAAAAAAAAAAAAAAAGGTACATATTTGGTGACGCAGACGTGCTTGCCTTATTTGAAAAAGTCAAGCAATCCGCATATATTGACGATATCTCCGCCTTTGAATATGAACGCGAAATGGTTTTCTCGCCACGTTGCTTATACGATCGGTTTGCTGCACGCTGCACTCTTTCAACACTTGTCACACAATTCCACTCTCGCGTTCATTTTGTATTGGCATTCTTAAAACCCAACTCACTTGTTATTCACAGTTTCCTTAACACACATACTACTGTTGATGTATTTCGAATAGCCAAATATGGAATGTCCATGTGCACCTTGGGCTGGGCTGATGAGTTCAAACAAGATGGCATTGCAGTCAACTCTTTGTGGCCAAAGTTTTGCCTTCTGTGTACACATATATGCATATATGCATATATGCATATATCCATATATGCATTTATCTTATATGCTTTGACATTGAACATTTAGGACTAGCATTGCGACTGCTGCTGTTCAAAACGTGCTCGGAGGCGATATGGCGGTGAAATACAGTCGAACGCCTGAAATTATGGCCGATGCGGCTTATGTCCTCTTTACACAACCCTCACGGACGTTCACCGGACACTTTTTGATTGACGAAATCTTGCTAAAGGCGTCTGGCGTCAAGGATTTCAGCTCCTACAAAGTTGATCCCTCTGTGGATGACAAATTCATTATTGACGATTTTTTCGTTAATTAATGTCTCACCCACTCTTTTTTTAGTAAATGAGACACTTGCAATCAATAATAATGCACTCAAAAATTAAAGTGATTTTAATTCAACCCAATTTGCCAAAAGATAAAAATTCATCTTAGTACAAATTATGCTTTAAAACGTCAGGGTATTTTTAAAAATTGAAAAAGGTAACATTTTTCGTATCTCTTGAGTAAGGAAAATTATTTGACTCTAATAATTTATACAGTTTAAAAATATAAACTTTTCTTATCTTTTTTTTCATTATGCGATTAAATCGGACAAGTAAGCAATACTCTTCAAATGAAAATAAAGTATGCTCCTTTTTAATAAAGTTTTTTTACTTTAGCAATTTGCTTTTAATCAATCAGACAGTGAAACAAAAGCAATTTATTGATCATTCAGATTATATACAAAAGTACAATATTATCAAATGCAAAATTTGTTGGATCTTGTTCATGTGGTAGTCGAAAGTAAAAAATATCAAAAAGTGATTGCAAAAACGTTTGAATTTTACTTCATTTTTTAAAATTTTTTGTTTGAATGTTACTTTAAGTTTTATTATTAACATCTTCTAGTGCTACTAGCGTCTATTGATATTTGAATACTTTTAGTTTATCTTCAGATTGTGCTTTTTACATACTTTTAACATCTAAAAAAAGATAAAAACGTTCATATTAAAAATTAAACACTTGTAAAACGCTACAAAAAAAGCAAAAAGAATGTCATCACACAAAAACGTAATAAATCATAAAACACCTACACTTTAATCTTATTTTGGGAAAAGTAAGAAAACGGCAAGACCATTTTGGATCAAGCAGTTACGCTGCAAAAAAGGAACAACTTCTAAAAGAGTGAATGATGGGAGTGAGAAAAAAAAATGAAGCGTGTGGTAATAACAGGCTTAGGAAGTGTAACACCTTTAGGTCAGACGTTTCGAGAGACGTGGAAAAATTTACTGGCTTGCCATAGTGGCATTCAGTCGTTGCATTTCCGCAATAATCCGGACATTCCCTGCAAAGTAGCAGGACGCATAGCAAGAGAGGACGAAAGTGAAAGCAGCAATAAACAGCCAGCAAAGCAGCTTGCGTTTATCCAAGAAAAGTTTTCCACCAAGCATTGGTTATACTCCAAATCCGACTCACAATATCGAGCTCAAAGTGTGCAATACGCACTCGCTGCAACAAACGAAGCAATGCGTGATTCCAAGTTGCCACTGTCACCACGTTCAGGAACTTTTTCTCCCCCTTTTTTTTTTTTTTTTTTTTTAATAAAAAAAAAAAATTAATTTAAAAAAAAATAGAAAACAACACAAACGAGGGAACTGATAAAATCGGCGTATCGTATGCAAATAGCATGGGCGGACCAGAGTTGTCAGAAGCAATGACAATAGCATTGCAACAACAACAACGAAATGGATATCGTCAACTCGGTCCATTCGATCTCCCAAACGCATTGACCAACACCAGCGCGGGTGCGATTAGCAGTCGCTACGGACTGCACGGACCTAGCTTGTGTCCGGCCAGTGCATGTGCGGCAGGTGCGCATGCAATCATGGAAGCATACGCGCTGATTGCAATGGGCCAAATGAACGTCATGATCGCCGGGGGTGCCGATGCGTCGATCGTGCCTTGGGGAGTGGGCGGCTTTGCGAGGTGCAAGGCATTGGCGTGCAAGTTCAATGACAACCCCTCACAGGCATCGAGACCTTTTGACGTGGACAGATGTGGGTTTGTTATTGGAGAAGGTGCTGCCACTTTAATCTTGGAAGAATATGACCATGCAACACGTAGGTTAAATTACGGTATACTTTTTTTTTTTTTTGTTAGAATGTACCTTTTTTTTTTTAAAAAAAAAAAAAAAAAAAAAAAAAAGGGGGGCACCCATTTATGCGGAACTGGTCGGCATTGCATCCACTTGTGATGCGTTTCATATGACGGCACCGGAACCGAGTGGGAAGTACATTCGACGGTGCATGGACCTGTGCATCGAACATGCAGCTGCATGCACTCGAAGCGATGTGGAAACGGTGAGACGCAAGATTGGATATGTGAATGCTCATGCGACGTCGACACCCATTGGAGATAGCATCGAATTGAACGCCATTTTGCAATGCATTCTCGACTTGCAAAGTGCCAATGACAACGCCAGAGAGAAGCTGATTAAAGAAAGACTGAAACACGCCGACTTGAAAATTTCTGCGACAAAAGGGAGCATCGGACACTTGTTGGGCGCTGCAGGGGCCATTGAGGCTTGCTTTTCTGTTCAAACACTTGTTGATCAAATTGCGCCTCCTACTTTGAATCTGCTTCGTTGTGATGAGGAATTTGAGGCTGATGGAGTCAGGCACTTGTTGTGTGCTAATGCTTCACATACATTTGATGGCTCCAAATATACCCCATGTGATTTTGCCTTGTCCAATTCGTTTGGCTTTGGTGGGACAAATGCTTCATTACTTTTTTGCAAAGTCTATAAATAAAGTAATTTCTTAATAACCCAACTTATTTTTCTTTCTTGCTTAATCAACAAAATAATGTGTATCTCAACAAATCTTGATCCATTTACCTTTTTTTATTTTCTCTGGTATCCTTTCTTATGATAGCAAATGATTGCATTTTATTGCTTATGCTAGAACAAAATTCAACTGTCTGTTTTGTAAGGTCCCAAATGTACCCTGAAATTCACTTCTTCACAAAATTTAACATTTTCTTTACTCGCTTTGTTTTTTCTCTTTTATTGAGTCTATCTTTCATTTAATTTAATTAATTTTGCACTAAAGAAATTTTGCTCAAAGTAACAACACTTCGTATTACATTTACTAATTCTGAGCCAATATTTATTACAAAAAAAAAATTTATTTTAACACTAATATTAACTTTTGCAAAAAAGTTGTATTTTGAAGTAGATTGAATAAAGAAGCAATATGTACTTCAACATCTAGCAACATCCAATTTTGTAGAATCACTTAAAAGATTTTGTCTTGTGCTAAGTTCGTGGCGAAAGCGGAGCAAAGAAATATTCAAAGAAACAACTAGTAACATTTTTATATGGTAATATAAAAATTTTATACTAGTTTAAAATATGAGATATGTGAAATGTCAACTGGCCAAACAAAGACTATAAATACAATATCATTAACAATCAAAAATTATAAACAAAATCTGGTCACTTTGCTACAAATAAGTAAATACAATAACTTCACACACATTTTTTGTGATAATAAGTGTTTACATTTTTGTTTTGATTTTCTTTAATTTATTATATTAAATTTCAATATTATCTTATACTTCAACTATTCGAAAACAAAGACTAAGAGCATTCAGTTTAGTACCGCTATCATAATATCACCTGATTATACACAGTCAAAACCCAAAATTATTTTATTTGTTTTTTTGATAATTTAATGCTTAATCAAAACTTGAAATATGTTTTTTCGCTTGTTGTCGATTGTGTGTGAGTTTGAGAAATTTTGTTGATCTTTTCATTTTGCTTTTTATTATAGTACTGTGCTCATTTTGTGAAGATTTGCTCTTTTTTGTCTGTAAAGCCTTAATTTTCGCTAAAAAATTTTATTACAGCATTTTTTTCAATCATTTGCGCAAAACAAAATCTTGTATAATTACACAAATTTATTCAATATTAAAAAATTGAAAACAAATTCAAAAATTAAAAATCAAGCAACCTGCATCACACGCATTGATGCTCTTCTTGTACTCAATTGCAAAGAGTTTCAAGACTCCAAGTCTAAAAAAAACGAGAAGACACCGAGTGTTCGAGAAGAACAATAAATGGGAGTTGTTTTGATTCAGTGAATATCGATTTATTCGAGAAAGCAAATCAACAAAATGAACAAGCTTATCATTTTCAATTCTATCGCACAAACTTGTGTTTATTTGTAATTTTTATTTTGTTTATTATATTTCATTGCTCCAACAAAAGCCGCAAAACCGGTCAAAAAAACCTTTCATACACACGAGTACAATTGATGGAGAGACTTGAATGTAAAACGTTTTCTGAAAAGTGATTGTACATCATTTTTTCCTCTCTCCCCCCCCCATCTTTTCCACTTTTCAGAATAAAAAGTCAAATCTGTTCCATTTCGGACAGTAGGACAATTACTAGTCACAAAAAAGGATTTTCTTTATCTTGTCATTGTGTTAGCATATTGTTTTTTTTTTCCCTTCCCCACTCTCCCCGACGTAGCAAGATCAGGGAAGATAGAACAAATTAAAAAAAAAAACAAAATGAACAAACAACGAACAAAATATCAATATTTGGTTAAATACGCTTCAACCACTTGTTTGGTTTTCTTATGTTCTCCGTCGTTTGTCAGATAGCCAAACTCTTCGGCTTCTTTCAGAATGACCGACAATGTGGCGGCTTTTTCGCGCTTATAACTAATATTTTTGTCCACCCCACTCCATGTTCAAATTGGTAAAAAAACAACAAAAAAAACAACAGCCAACTTAACGAATTATACACAACGCCAGGCACTAGACAAATAGTTATTTGTATAAACAAAACGAGCCACGCGAGGGGAGTATCAAGCGTCCATTCTAATCATATAAATGAATAAATAAATATACATATATGTATATATGCATATATGTATATGTATAAGTGAATCATTTTAATTTGTATTGCCATTTAAAAAACAAACAAACAAACGAACTCATGACATTCCACAGGTCAGGATCATAGGAGAGCGAATTGGACATGACGGTCAAAGCGCCAAAGTAGAGCGAAATACCCAAAGCGGTGGAGAAGTAATAAAACCAATTCCAATGCTTGGACTCGGCCATCATTTTCAGACATGCCGTCAAAACCACAGCGGTGAGCATTTCCGTGCCCCATGCCCACAGTCCACCCGTTTGTCCTGACGAGTTCCACAAATCTCCATTTTCGGCGGACACCAAATAAATGGTGAAGAACACCACGCAAGACTGCCAAAATGCAGTAAACATCCACATTGCAAATGCCTTCAAATCGAAGACAGTGTCTAATTTGAAGTAGCGATAGGCTTCGGGATGGTTCATTGCGGTGTCCTCTCTGATATCCTGTTCAAAGATTCCTACACAAAATGGAAACGCTGCTGCAAAGCTGTTTTATTTTTTTAATTGTTTATGTAGTTATCCATTCAAAGGACATACATATATATACATATATGTATATGTATATGTATATGTATATGTATGTGTATATATTAACAGTATATTAAAAGCAGACATCATATTAGGATCAAACATGGGCTGGGCAGTATATACTGAATAAAAGCCAAAGTAAGCAATGGGCATCATAAAGACCATGTTTTTGTACAAGGAAATCAAACACAAGGTGGACGTCCTCAAAAATGAGAATCTGCCGTGAACAAAGAGTAATCGGGTCAAATGTCGGAATCGATGAATGACAAAGTCTGCCGCTAAAGCAGCCTGAGTGCCTTCTTTTCCCATTATTCCGACGCCCACATTCGATGCTTGGATCATCGACACATCATTGGCCCCGTCTCCAATCGCAAGCGCAACTCCGGCGAGTCGTGTTTTGGCCATTCGAACAAGCATTGCTTTTTGAGCTGGATTCGCGCGATTGCAAATTATCGTGCCACAACTAGTCCAAGTTTTTTTTTTCAAAAAAAAAAAAAAAAAAAGGGGGGAGGAGGATTAAGTTCATTGGGAAAAAAAAAAAAAAGTTTCCGAAACTATTTAAACAAGACGATGAAATCATCCAACAAGAAATCATGCAAACACATTTCCAAGGCATCTCCATTGATAACCAAAGCGTTTTCCGGAGATTGCGAAGGAATAGAAGAGAGTTGAGTGGACTCTTGTGCAATGGGAGTTTTATGCGAGGGTTGATGATTGGGCTCGTCCGTGGTAAGTTCGTCTTGGGCCAACTCTTGCTGTCTCATGGAGCACTTTTCGATGAACTGATTCAACTTCTTTTGCAATTGGGCCATGGGCTTTTCCAAGGCCAAAGGGTCCGAGGAGTCATTGGGGACTTTGGCGGACAAAATCATCAATTGTGGAGTAGTGATATGCTCAGCAATAATACCCGATTGTCGACCAATGGAAATGGCTGTCTCTTGTTTGTCTCCAGTCAACATAATGACTTTGATGCTCGCCTCTTTCAACTTCTGCACAGTCTCGGGTACCTGTTCTTGCATCTGGTCTTCGACGGCGGTGCAGCCGAGCAGCTGCAACGAGTGTTCCAGTATGCCAAAGGCTTGCTCAATCTTTTCATTGCGCTGTGTCAAAGCCACTTGCGCATTGCGAAACTCTTTGTCAAACTGCTCGTACTCGGCCTGCATCACGCGCTTCCAGGCCATGACAAGAGTGCGACTGCCACTCTTTGCAAAGCTGGTCACATGTCGCTTCGTGCGACTCATCACATTGGGAGTGTCGCTGACACACAGTCCAAACACGACGCTGTCCGCCCCTTTACAAAACAAATACACTTGGCCTTTTTCGTCCTGCGCCAACACTGTCATTCGCTTACGCTTTGCCGTGAATTCCAACATGCCCAACACCTTGAATTGTCTCACAAACGACTGATCGTTGGGTGTCACACGTCCTTTGCGACGCACTGTTTGCAAAAAAAATAAAAAAATAGAGCAATATATTTGCAATACAAATCACAAAAAA
>ASPP01018719.1:0-10695 GCA_000512085.1 Reticulomyxa filosa
AAGGGTAACATTATGGATTTTGAAATGCAGTTTTCTCTCCCCTTTGCCCCCTTTTTTTTTTTAAAAAAAAAAAGTGTAAACTGTTAATTGCAGGATTAGTGATATTAGTGGCCTGCCAAGAAGCACCTAACGCCTTTCCAGTGCCGGAAATATTCAATAAGAAATTATAGACATTTCGTAGCAAGTAGAATCCATTTTGGATTGCATTGTCAGCACTTTGGATCGTTAATAAATGCGCTGTGTCCACCGTTATCAAGTTGCGTTGAATGGACGGTTGACCAGACACGGCTTTACATACATACATACACACATACATAGACATAAACAAAACATAAACAAATTAATAAAAGTATAAGTTAATATCCCCTTTTTTTTTTTGAAATAACAACAACGATAACCAACCAGTAATCACGACTTGATCTGATTGGAAAATGGAAACGCTATTGTCAATACAGGCATTTTCTCTGTCGCAAGTGATGGCGACGTTTTTATTTCTGTAAAAGGTGGTCGACAGTCCAAAGCAGGCCTCTTGCGTGAGACAGTTCAATGACACGTCGGTGGTATCGTTGATCGCCAGCGTCCCATTGTTGAGCACGTAGTCGTACGTAGACCCCGATGTGGAATTCGCTGTTACTGCTACCGATTTCGCATTTTGCACTTGCAAATTCAGTCCGTCACATGCGAGTGAACCGGTACATGTTATTTCCACACGTGTCGTTCCGTTTACTACTATTTCTGTATTTTGCGTGAATGCGTGGGTGCGTCAGTGCGTATTTTTCAGCATTTGTCCATTGTCTTAGTTCACCCTCATCTTCCTTCTCAAAAAAAAAAATATAAATAAATAATTTACAAACCTACGTTTTGTGAGGCGTTCGCTGAGGTTGCCTCAAATAGAAGAGTCGATACACCATTTCCAGCTTCAATCATTGTGCCAAAACACGAAGACGCATCAAAACAAATCACAGTGCAAGAATAGCCCCTTGTTGAATTGCTCGTTGGACAATTTATTCTCTGGTTGCTGCACTGGTTGTCTGTGCTGCAGCTTGTCTGACAGTCCGCGTTTGCACCACAATTGATCGTTCCTGAGACTACACTCAGATGTTGTACAAACACTGATGCCAACACACTTAAAAAGGCCAGCATGAGTCTCATTCTTACTTATTGTTATTTATCTATTCTTTTACTTCCAACAACAAATTTTTTTTTTCCAAGAGGTTTCACACGTACATATAATTACTTCGAGTCATTCTTTGAATAAAAACAGTTGCAAAGATTAGAAAGATAATTTTATTTATTTACCTTACAAACGATTGCATTTATTTTTTAAATTCAATTAAATAGGCTTTTAATATCCTAATCTTTTTTTTTTCCCTCCCTCAATAACATTTTTTTTTTTATGCTCCATTCTTTCTACAATTTTTTTCACCAAGAATATTTGACATTCCAGCCGTTGAAAGGATTGTGTCAAACCCATTGAACAAATGCATCTGCTACTATGATCTCGGAACGCTTGCAAAGAAGTGAGCACATAAAAAAAAAAAATAGAAAATAGCCTTGTCAAAACCTATCGATTTGAGAAAATAGACCATAGCCCGGGGTTTGAAGAGAAAAGTCTAAAAAACATCATCGACAATCAAAAGGCTGATCAAGAGAAAAAAAAAAAAAAAAGAAATTCACATTTACTATCAACCATCAACTTACAACGGACAAAACCCCACAAGAATCAGGAAATAAACAACCAAACGGACAAAGAAGATAAAGCAAAAGAAAAGAAAAAGAAAAGAAACAGCACAAAAATATTTTCCTCTCGTAAAATCAGTCGTCATAAAGTATTTGATAGTAGCAATGGCCATTTTTCGTACAGCACTCTAAGGCAGGGAAATAGGTAAGTTGTGGCTGTATTGAAATAGTTCCTACATTATCTTGGTTCACGAAAAAAGTGATAGTATTGACATCGCACTCTAACAAAATGCTAATGATATCACCTTCTTTCCATGGTCTTCCACTGACATTATGTAGCACGTCCTGATCCACTTGGCCGTCATATGACCATATTCCTATCAATCACAAGTATACACACTATATTACATCTTTACCAAAAAAAAAATAAAAAATAAAAAAATGGAGGTTTGCAATTTGTGTGTGTTATTAGTCATATAATTAGTAATAGTAATAGGTAATGGGTAATGAGTAATGGTAACAACAAAATGAATAGGATACCTCCAGTACTACTGACGTAATAACTATAACCCACATTGGAATCGGTCATTACACAGCAGCCTTTGTTATTGGTGCAACTACGGTTGCTGACGACACCAATTTCGTCGCCTCGGTCGCAAATTTTGTGACATTTCATGCGAATGACATGCTTGCTGGCATTCCAGCCAATCCGACTCACGCACAGGTTGGGCAGACACACTTCCGTGTTGTACGTTCCACGAATGCTTGTGTTATTGTCCGATATATTCAATCGATCTTTCCGAAAAAAATTTGAAAATATGAATCGATCTTTGATCTTTTTTTTTTATTTTTTTTATTTTTTTAAAAAAAAGTCATCAATAATGAAAATGTAGTATCCATAACGTACATAGCATATATACATATACATATACATTTATATATATATATATATGTATATACTTATATATGTAATTTAAAATAAAACAAATTGAAGTCACACTTGTTCATTTGAAGCGCTAAAAGAATCACGAATGGCTTCCTCGAACGAACTTTGCACAGAAAGGCGCGTGGGATTTTTTGGACGGGTTTGATTGCCATGGGCACCGTTGTGATGGACTTCAATTGCCCCCATTTTGTTCTCATCGAACACGTCTTCGGTATTCACACTCTTTTGTTTGGATATTGCTGCGTTTGTATTATTGTTGTTGTTGTTGTTGTTGTTATTGTTATTATTGTTATTAGTTTGATTGGACGCAGTAGCACCATTGTTGCTATTGTTATTGCTATTGGCATTGGTATTGCCATTGGCATTGACATTGAGATTGCTATTGCCATTGGTATTACTATTGTTATTACTATTGCCATTGGTATTACTATTGCTATTACTATTACTATTACTATTGCTATTGCTATTGCTATTGCTATTGCTATTACCATTGCCACTGCCATTGACGTTGGAAAGAGTAGACGCATTTGAAGCCTTTGTCTTTTGATTGATAAGAATGGACTTAAATGAGATAACGTCGAATTCGCGCTGAGACACAACCAAATTACCGAGATGCTGAACCCCAGAACGAATGTCTTCAAACGTTGGACAGACCAGTTCGTAAGGCTTGATTGGGATGCTGAACAAAAAGTTTTCGTTCAAATAACCCTCTTCGATTGACAATATCAAATGCTTGCGATTTTCTATTGGCGGGTTATTCCGCGATCCCACCGGACTTCCTACGTTTGTTCGAGATTGCGTTTTCGACAGGGTGCTGCCCCCGCCGTTCACTATACCTCCGTCTTTATTGAACAACAACGGCTCGTCTTCGATTATATCTTTTTGCAATTTCATTGCCTGCTCGATTATTTGCATGTAATCCGTTATCTCTTTCTGTTTGTTCGTTACGTCTTTGTTATGCTTCAGTTTTATATAGTCACAATCTTTGTTCAATTGCTGTTGACGGCTATCCAACTCTTGTCGCAATTGGTTCAATCGCAAGTTTATTGTCTCTCGCAGAATTTTGTCATTTTGTTCTATGTCTTCATTTTTCGTTGTTTTTTTCTTTTTTTTCATATTTCTAGTTCATTCTTTTGCTTTCAACAAAAAAACAAACAAACAAACTAACACACAGACAAAAACCTTTGTCAATTGTTTTCAGTCGCTCTTGCAAAGTTTGCAATTTTAGGTACTCATTTTTCACTTTATCCATTGAAGTTTGCTCTTCTGTACTTATTGAGGGCATCTTGTTCTTAGTGTCGATTGGTTATGATGAAGGGCGTTACAATAAGATTCTAAAACTATTTTTTGTTTGGCTGTTTACAACTGACACAAAAGGTTGAGAAAGGCCATTGTATTTGTGCCGAAAACATCACATAAAACAAAAATTATTTCAGTGCAATACTCACGCTTGATCTTTTTTTTTTTTATGTGCTAAATTTGACAGTATTATCCCGAGCGAAATTTGAAAACGAAAATGTTACAACTCAAATGACGAGGTAAAGGGGCATGGTTCCATTTTTTTATTTTTTTTATCTGTCATAATTACGAAAAGATAGAGATATGCAAACAAGTTTCTTCCTTCAACTGCTTGTGTGAAAAGAAGAAAAGATGCCAACATGTGTAGTAATGTAGTACTTAGTTTTCTTTTAGTTCTAAAGATAAAGTGACGTAGCGACAATAACATTATTAGAAAATTTCTTGTACAATTGAGAGATTGAAAAAATATCATATATAAGAAACAGCAATCGAAAACAAAATTTTTTTTCAATTGCAAAGCTTTGGTATTTTCAATTTAAAATACAATTGTAATTCACTTGGTACAATTTCATAAAGTAGATTTATCAACAGATGTTTTGAACGCTGCTTTCTTTTCAAAAGTATGAAAGGACTATAAAGGTTAGATACTACATTGAGCGTTTACAATATCCTTGTAGTCGATGATGTAGTGTCGGATAATGTCAAGCTTTTGTGGAATCTCAAAAGCCAATAATTCCTCAATTATTGCAATATGCTCTTTGTTTTCAGGCTTGCTTTGGGAGTTGCCTTTTTTAGCAGAGGTTTCATTTTTATTGGCATTTTTATTTCGAGTATTGCTTTCAGCATTTGTTTCGTTATTGACCTTTGTAGCGTTTTCGTCATCAAAATTTTGAAAATGATGGATATTGCGCAAATGAAAGGTACATTTGTCATACAAATTGCGAACACTGATTACTAACTCAGTCAATTCACGGTTTTGATTTACGTTTTGCTGAATAATTTTAGAAATTGTTAACTCCAATTCTTGATTTTCATTTTTTATTTTTTCATATTTTTTCTGAAGTCTTTGGTTTTCATTATTTAAATCTAAGCATATATTATTTTGATCATTGGAATAGTCGGAGAGTTTCATTCGAAGCTGCTCCAATTCTTCGGCTGAGTTTTCTTCTTTCCGCTCTAGCGTTCGTCTCGTTTCGTTCAATAAATTGTACTTTTTTAAAATACTTTCTACATCAGGGCATTCATGGAATGCTCTTCGTTTGACTGTTTCCAAGTATTGCTCGTACTTTTGCACTACAAAAAAAATAAATTGTAATCTATCCAGTTCAATCAACAAAAATCTGCAAATTAAAAACAATTAACAAGTCTTGAATTCTTCTTCCAAAGTTGTAGCGTTGACAATTGATATTTTGAGTTCTTCATTTTTTGCCTGGACTTCTTTTTGTTTAATTAGTTTGACTGCCTTTTCGTCTTCCCCTTTTTTTAAGTACTGAGCCCTCTTGTCGGACTTGTCCTTTAAAAAATTATTGAATTGACATAGATTCTCTTGAAGCTCCATGCTTTTTTGCGCAATTGTTGCTCTCTTCTCCAAAGGTCCTCTTCTTTTTGTGCATATTCTTTCCTTTTTACGAAAAGAGCTCGCTCTACTTCCACCGTTTGCCGGTGTTTCTCCAGCAACAAAGTGGCCGGAGATAAAAAGTCTACACTTGCTTGAGTGATCTTTTGGATACTTTTTTGTTTAAAAAAATTTGAAAAGATTTAATTTTATTATTGATTTTGTGGTTAACTCGTCGTCTGGACACTGTTGACGAAAATTTATCATTTTTTAACAGTAGTGGAATGATATCTGAAATGACAATTTTTTTTTTTATAATATTACAATGTTGATTTGCTGAGTACCCATAATAGCTCAAAACAGCAAAATTGAAACGTTTCTTCACATTGATCAAATATTGCCAGTCTTTTTGTTTGAGAGTTTGTAAAAAAAAATTTGAAAAAAAGAAAATACGATGCGTCATAAACACGAGGCCAAAGTTTTGGAACTCGTGGATGTAAATTTTTAGTTTGTCCTGCCTAGTAGAGCAGTCTGCTTGTGAGGTTGTGTTGGAGAACAGTCACAACGGTGAGCTGTTCGAGAGCGTTTGCAACAGTTACAATGGCAAGCAGCAATACGTTCTCTACAAGTACTGTATGGCCAGTGTCGACGCCGGGAAGACTCCCATTTAACTAAAGCAATGCTTGCAATTCTCGGAATTTGTTTTCGAAATTCTTTTAAATCTAGTTCTTTGACCCCGAACCTTCCGTAGCACCTTAACCAGTCAAACATCTGGTACAAACAGCACGCGTTTTTGCATATTCCCAGTTCTTCCAAAGCTTCACCAACACAAATTGCAAATAATTTTGTTCTATGTCGTTTAAATTGTTATAAAAAGAGGTTTCTTCGTTGTTTTGCTCAATGGTTTGCTCCATTGCATAAGGCTTTTTTCTTCAATGGCAGAGAGCAAGTTTTCAACGTGCGACTTGTAAACTTCACCGTCATTACAAGCAAAGTCTTTGTAGATTAAGTTTAAAACAGTTCGCAAGTGGCAAGCAAGAACATAGTTTTTGCGATGAGTGTATCTGCGATAGCGATAGAACAAATAGGTTAGAATAGGGCCTATAGTGATTACTTGCGTGGCCACAAACACAGGCCAGGAATCACCATACACGTCAATGTTGAATGAGGTGGTGGTGAAGCTCTGGCCGTCCCCTGCACTGAGTTGGACAGTGACAGTTCGAGGGGCAAGCACATTTGTGTCTTCACGTTCGGGCCGGCCAAAAAAACTCTTTTTTTCGGGGTCAAATGTCAACCATTTGGCGTGACTAGTTTCTGCAATCCATGTTAATTCATCGCCATTTGGGTCCACAAAAGTGTCCAAAGGGACAGCAAATGCAAAATCTTCAGTTACAGTGGCCTTTTGATTTGGGATGAGTCGTTCGAGCAGCGGAGGGGAGTTAGCAATAACAGCCAAGTCAAAAGCGGCAAAGGTGGTTGCGTTGTAGCTGTCCGTGGCAGTTACGGCCAGAGTGATGGTGCCGAGATCGGCCGTCGTGGGGACGCCAAAAAAGTGCAAGGAGTCGGAGTTGAAATGGAGCCAGTTGGGTAATCGCGTGCCGTCCATGTAAGTGGCATTATACGTAAGCACGTCATTAACATCGTGAAAGGTGGTTTCGGATACGTAGAAGGAGAAGTTTTTACCGACACGAATGGAGGGAGGTTTTGGGATTGGAGACACTACAGTAGGTACGTAGTTGACATGCAGTTCAAAGGAAGTGTTGACAGTCCCAGCAATGTTATCACTGGCGAATAAAGTGATAGTCAAGGTACCGACATGGGATTCCTGAGGGACTCCAGCAAAAGTAGCGGAAATGCTATTGAAGAATAGCCACGAAGGTAGAGGGTGTCCGTCGCTGAGTCTTGCAGTGAAATTGATTTGGTCGTGATTATGATCCACAATGACCCCTTCTGGGACAAAGTAATAAAACGACTGTCCGGTCATTGCAATCTGCTTTGGAATGGATTGCATAATCTTTGGAGGGCCTTCCACACGAATGACTAAGTTGGTGTAACCAGTGGCTCCAAACTCGTCCATAGCCACCACATGCAGTTTGTAGTTGCCGACGTCGGACCACAAAGGCTGAGCTGTCAACTCCCATTGCGACGCGTCAATGGTGCGAAATCCCGCGCTGGCATCGGAGACAAAGATGGTGTTGCTGGATACTGTCGTGCTGTACGTACACGCATCGACTCCGTTGCTGGAAGGGAGTTCGCCTAAGAATATTGGATTGCTGGCATTGGAGATGTCAAAGAATTTGACGCCTGCTTCCCAGTTGGAAATGAGGGTCGTGTTGCCGACGACGGTGACTCCAGGAATATTGTAGCCACTTCCAGCAGGATACGTCCAAAGCAAATGTGGATTGGATAAGTCTCGGATATCGATGATGAACAAATTGATGAGATTGGCGACCAATATGATATCACCGTCCTCTTTTAGAGCCACATCGCATGCTTTGCCTGGAGTCGAAGGGATTATCGATATCAATTGCGGAGCACTCGCGTTGCTGACGTTGACAATGTGCAAGCCTGCGTCCATGTTTGCCACAAAGGCGATGGAGTCCCTCACGACTACGTTTTTGGTGAAACTGGAGGCACTCTCTTTGTACACAGAAAGTAGAGTGGGGTGAGATGCATTTTGCACGTCGACGATGAGCAAGCCATCGACTCCAGCGGCCAGATATGCAATATTATTAACCACGGTCACTCCATTAATGTTTCCAATAATATAATTGCAAAGCAATCGTGGATTGGTTGGGATGCTAATATCAAGAATAATCAATCCATTCGCGGCGTTTGCAATATATGCAATATGCTCACCATTACCACTGTCATTATCATCATTGTCATCATCGTCGACAATGGCCAGACCTCGAACCGAGCCTCCGACTCCAGAGGGGTACGTACTCAGCAGCTGCATGTTGGTCGTGTCACTAATGTCGAACAGCTTTAGTCCATGCTTGTCGTTGGCGACTAGCAACACATTGCCCGAGGTCGCCGTGGCAAAAGTGGAGCCACATTTTTGCGTGTTCACCAATGTGAATGCCGGGAGCAGCGTCAGCCAACTGGGCAAAGGGCTCCCGTCTTGCATTGTCAGTGACAGTGTCAACACTGCGTTGCCACTGTATGCAAACAGAGATCGACTCTCTAACCACACTGACGAACTCATTCCTGGACATATGCTTTGATCCGGTAAATTGTTTTCTAATGGACGTGGAGATTGGATTGTTTTTAAACGGAATGTGGTTGCGTTCAATCTCGTCGTTGCGTTCCACGCTGTTATCGTTATTGATATTGTTTGTCCTTTGTACAGAAGTGGAGGCACTCCGACCAGATATGCGTGACTGGAGTCTAGAGCCAGTACGCCTTGTCCCGTCGTCGGCTGGAACATCGTGGTCGGTGTGGGTGTGGCATTGGGAGGGGTGATCAGATAGCTCGATAACAGAGTTGGAGCCATCGGATTCGTGACATCAAAAATTTGGAGGCCTCCAAAACCATCCGCGACAAATAGAGTGCTATCATTCACAATCGTCACTCCACATGCAATTCCATAGTCTTCCAGATATGAAGTCAACGTAACTGGTCGGCTCTGATTGGTCACATTGATAACTTCGATCCCTTCGTATCCATTGGCCATAAACACGAGATTGCCTGATATGTCCAGATTCAATGCCTTTGCCACTTCGTCATTGTCAAGCACTGCAAGCACCTTTGGATGCGTCTTATTACTGACGTCGATTATCCTAATTCCGACGTACTCCGCCACGAAGGCGGTAGTGCCTTGCACGCGCACGGCCTGTGCGTTTCCGGAGCCACTCGAAACTGTAGACAACAGCACTGGCTCGGTTTTGTTGCTCACGTTAATGAGCTGCAGGCCTCCATACGCATTGGCTACGTATACGATGTCGTGATCGACGTATAAGCTTTGCGCACCTACAAAACTCGCATTGAACGTGCAAAGAACACGTGGGTGGCTCACATTGGCCACGTCCACAATGCGCAAGCCACCCGCACCATTGGCTACAAACAACGTCTGGCTCCACATGGCGAGGTCGTACGTATACCCTCCCGGTCCTGCGTCAATGGCCGATATCCACGTCGGATCACTGCCATTGCTCACGTTCAAAAGCTGCACCCCTGCCGTTCCGGAGGCCACAAATGCCATCTCCGCATTCCAAATCACCACATTCCGAGCGGCTCCATTTTGTAATGGATATATCGACAACAACACCGGAGCACTTTTATTTGTCACGTCAAATATCTCCACGCCTCCATCCGCGGCTACGTATGCTCTGTTCGATACCACCGTCACACTATGTGCAAAGTATCTCGCGTCGCTATCGATCACTGCATATTCCAACGCAAGCCAACTTGGCAGTCCACTCTTCCCGCTTTCCGTCGCTTCCACTCGCGTAAAGTTACCTTCGAACACACCGTCCAACGAGTAGTTATATTGGCGGTTCACCTCGATTACTTGGTTTGGGATTGCGTGTGTCACTACCGTGGACTGGCATACACGCATATTTTTCAGCACACATAAAAATAGAGTCACTACCTTCCAGTAAGCCCAACCCATTTGCCAACATGACTTCATGCTTTTCTTGGTTTACAACTAAACACAACGAAATTTAAAAGGGATTTTTGAACTTTTTGTTTTTTTAAACGCTTTGCAAAGTCTTTCACCTTCCAGTTCGAACGTTCAAAAAAAATAAATTAAATTTTATTATTACAGCTTAGCACATAAAACAAGTACTTTGTAGCGACGTCTTTTTTTTTTTTAGTGTTCGCCTGACCTTGTACAAAAGTATTTGTAAAAAAAAAGGTCTTTCTAGAGTGGAATTTTGGACACGCCAAGTTTTAAAATTCCTGTCAAGTGGGAAAAAAACTTCAAACCAAAAGATCCCTTTCACTGTTCTCCCGCAACTGCATCCCAATACTCACTGCATCAAAAAAAAATGTACATCAAGACGAAGCTGGCAAACTATAAAAAAGATTTATTAGATGTTTTAATTTGCTTTCTGTTGAATGTTTTTTTTGATATTTTTTTCATTGTCGCATTTTTTGACAAAAATATTACAATTTTTTTAAAATTTGTTTTGTTTTTTGGATAGAAAGTTCGAAAGGTGTTTCTGTTTTTTTGTGCTTCTTTCTGAAGATTGTTAGTGTATCATGTTCG
>ASPP01018731.1:0-11131 GCA_000512085.1 Reticulomyxa filosa
TTTTTGGGTCATAACAACCATATCAATGGGGTGTTGACACGAGTCGGAATGAGTTGAGTCCCTTTGAATCTCTTTTTTTTTTTTTTTTTTTGTCAAAAAAAAAACGACGTACACACTGTTGTTGCCATATTTTCTTACTGAGAGTGTTGCTTATGAATTTTCTTGAATGTACAACAATGGAAATCAGAATTTTTTTTTTGATGGCGCAGCTGCTACTCTCCATACCCCCTCATTTCCCATTATGTGTTTTTGTGAACGGAACAGATGATCATGAAGACGAAGCACAGTCGTCAGGGGCGTCATCTCCAGATCACGCACATTCCCGAACCAATACCAGGAGCACAGCGTTTGGAATTTCCAATGGAAACCCAGCTTTCACAAAGCAGCCGACAGAAACATTTCGAGGTATGTAGGAAAATTGTTGCCTTCAATCATGCCGATCGGCATTTTCATATGCGTACAAACAAATAAAGAAGTATATGTATATCTTCAATTAAAAAGGTCATGACCGTCAGTTCCTCTAATTTTTTTTTAATAAAAATTTGTGATCGTTTTTTTCTGGATCCCCCCCCCCCTTCCATACAAAAAGAGAGAAAAAGGGGAGGAAAGAAGAAAAAAATAAAAATAAAAAAAAAGGGGATAAATTTGGAAATGTAAACAACAGATTTCAACCGTTCACCCGGAGATGGTTCGAATCTTACAGGGACAAAGGGCATCGGCAGCGGTGTGAGCAATGGCAGCGGTGGAGGTGGGCATATGGCGAATGAGAGTGTAGGGAGCATGATATCGACCAGTCGCATCGGGAAGTTTCCAAGAGTGAAAAGTGCCAATGCGATCAACAGTATTTTCCCGGATATGAGACCAGAAGAAAGCTTGGCGGAGAGAGGACAAAAGGGAGTTGTGAACAACAACGACGCTGGCAATCAGGCCAATTTCAAAGCGCAGGTAGGAAGTGGGTATGTGGAGAAAGCGCGCGAAAGCGAACAACGCCAATTTCCACGTCATCGAACAAGCGTTTCCAATTCCTCTTCCTCATCGCAATTGTTGAATCGTCGCACTTCCAGAGAAATGGAAGAAGCACTAAACAAGGGTGACTTAAAAGGTATTACTGATGCGTATTTGGAACAAGAACTTACCAAAATACAAACGCGGCTTCAACAAAGGCAAAGTGCCACAACCATCGACCAACTAAACAGTAGAGTGTTTTTTTTTTTTTTTTAAAAAAAAAAAAGGGAGAGGGGCGAGTGGAGAAAGCATGTGTGTGAGATAAAGATAAAAATATAGATAAATTAGGGATAACATAGAAATGTCAAAATTGTATCCGATTTTAAATTTTTGAGTATGCCACACACATACACACTGACACAGGTTCTCAAGGAGCAGGCGAGAGAAAACTCAGCCTAAAGGGTCCCAAAGGAGATTCGGGGAAGAGCCAGACCGAAGCAGTGCCGGCGAAACAGCCGCGACGTCCAATGTCCACAAGGATGAGAGATATGAGAGATCAAAATCATCTCAAAAATCGCGGCTTCTTTGGCAAGAACAATCTTTACCGAGCTGATGAGCCTCTGTATGTGTGTGAATGTGTATTGAAGAGAAGCAAAACATACATTGTAAATATATTTTTGATATAGCCATCGTTCACTCACTAATTATTTATTTATTATTTTTTGTAATATTCTTTTGTATCAGAATGGCCTTTTTTTTGCTTGTTTTGCTTGGAGAAGAGAAGAAAGGGTCACCCATGTACCTCATAATACACTGGTCGGGATCAATTTGGATGATACAAGCCAAAGCAAACATGCCGCCTCCAACAGCACCTTGAATGAAATTGAGATAATTGATGACGAAGAGTTAGTATCATCCAACAACGTGCAACACAAGGGGTCATTGGATCAAGACGAGGAATCAAGTCAAGTGAGTGGGGACAGACAAGCGAAATTTTTGAACGTGTTTCCTCCAATGATAAGATCGTCGAGTGACCCAGGTTTGGACGATGCTCCACCTGTGTATCGCGAATCAATCATTACTCCGATGCACTCACGTGCACCGACAATGGCACAGCCACCCGCACCCGCAGTAGCCTCGATTCCAATAATGTCTGCAGGACATTCTCTGATGACGGAACAGCAAAAGTCGGTTGTCGAAAAAGGGATCGAGCGCATCAAAAATCGGAAGATGAACCAAAAGAATAATGAGCAAGGGAGGAACACGTTTGGAGGAAGCTCCACCGCCGCAGCAGAAGCGGTGGCCATGGCAAATGCGACAAAAAAGAGAGAGCGTGCACAGCGGGCCCTATCTTTCAAACGGAAGCAAGAGGACAAGAAAATGTTATTGGATCGGCTGTGGACGAAGCGAGGGTCGGTGCAAAGCATGGGCGCTCCAGCCACAGACATACGAAATCGAGTAAGCAAAACGATGAGTGACGGGACATCCACACAGTCGTCGAGCGCACGCACCACGCAATTGTATTCCCTTCCTAGTCGAACCCAAAAAGCCAAATCCGTACTTTTGACCGTGCCCCCACATTCCAAAAGTGCCAAACACGGTCCTGTCGAAAACAATGGTATCAACAACAATGCTATTAATAATAGTAATAATAATAACAATAATAATAATATTAATAATAATAATAATAATAATATTAATAATAATAATAATATTAATAATAATAACGTGCTCATGTCACCAATGACAATGACTGCAAAGAGCGACAGCTCTTACACGAGCAATGGCAGAGAAGACATGTCCGTCTCTCCAATGTCTCTCCCTGACAATCGCAAGCCACCTGACGTCGTGTTTTTGTCACTCTCCTCGGGGTCGGGTAAAAGTAGAGACAAAGGCAGAAAGTCCAATTTGGAACACTTGAAGCAGCACTTGATGCGAGCACAACAGGAAAGCGGCGGGGTCAAGTCCAAACCACAAGCTGCAAGCACCTCAGTCAACAGACCATCTGCAGAAACCGATGCCCAAGAAAAACCCAAGTACATGTATCGTAGCTCCACGCCGCGAGGAAGCAGCAACCGTGGCATGCCTCTGGACTCGCAGACTCATTCCATGCCCACTGCACTGGACTTGTCCTCACGTCCACACGACGACGCGCATGCAAACGACGCCAGAACCAATCTCAACCAAATGCTTTCGCCAAATTTGAGGCCTGGCCATAATGTGACCGACGCCAACGGTATATCAGATGGTGACGCCAAAGTGCCACAGCTCAAAGAGCTCGAGGAATGGAAAAAGAAATTCCGTGTCTTGGATAAAGAAAACTATTCTCTTCGGAACACCATTGGAGCATTGAAAGAAGAAGTGGAAGATTTGAAGAAGAAAAAGACTGACACTGACTACAATAACCATGCCCATGCAAATCCAATCGATGAAAAAATCCGAGAAGAGGACAACGACAACAGTTTTGAGATTGTACACGTATATGTATATATACATATATATATTATTGTGTACATACATATGCACAATATATTGCATTATATTTAGTGAAGGGGGGAGGAACAGTTTATTTCACTCCAAATAAGTTTCTATTTGCATTTGTTTTGGGATACGTTAACAGAGAGGTCGCCAGTGCTTTCTCCAAAGGTTTTTGAGACAAATTCCTTCGTTGCGAATGCAACCATGGTATTGGGTTCCTATTGAAAATGAGTATGTCACAGGGACGAGATGGACTTCTCCGGGGTCCGCTGCACACGACAGCGTGCCTATTCCGGACGATTTTCAACGTCTGTTTCAAAACCCCACTTCGACCAGTTTTGATATTTCTCTCTCTTAAAAAAAAAATAAAAAATTAACTGTTTTTTTTCTTTCTTAATTTATTAAAAAAAAAAAAAAATAGAAAACGACAGAAGTGAAACGCTTAAAAATGCTGGATTATACACGCAAGAGGGATTAATATCTGGCATTAGTCCTCAACGCGAAAAACTTGTAAACAATGTACTGAAACAAATGCCGCTTCCGCCGACTCAAATCCGCGCTTGTCTTTTCGACGCGGATGACACTAAATTAGGCAAAGGTGTGATTGAAAAGTTATTGGCAGTCATTCCACAAAGCGAAGAGAGAAAATATGTCCTACACAAGGTCAACACACTCCAAGTTAAAGCTTCGCAACTGAGTTATGTCGAACAATTTTTCTTTCAATTGGCCGATATTGACCTGTTAGATTTCAAACTGAAACTGTGGCAGTCGAAACGAAAAGTTTTGTTGTTGTTATTATCATCATTATTTTTAAATTTTTTTTTTTTTTTTAAAAAGACACTTTACAAATGATTCATGTCGCGACCCTTCTATTGTTTACGTAACTCTTATATATGGTACATATGTGTATGTGTCTCGTGGATAGCTGCAAGATTGTTTGGATGACTCTTACTCCGAACTGGGCACACTTAAAAATGCGCTTATTGCAATTGACAAATCCGAACATTTGCGTCAAATGTTACAAATTGTGCTCGCTTTTGGAAACTACATGCATGCGGGCGCAACAGACAGTGATAAACAATCTCCTCATGGAGTTCATGGATTCCATTTGACGTCTTTGAGAACGCTGAAAACGGTGAAAAGCGCCAATGAATCGATTACTTTACTGACATACATTTACTCCTACTGCAAGACAAAATTTCCAAGCGCATTAAAAGTAATTGATGATTTGAGACCATGTCACGAAGCCAAAAAACGTTAAATGCGTGATTCTCTGTTGTGTTCACACAAATACACTTACACATTCCCTATGTTGGTATTACATATACATATATATGTGTATATTTGTATATGTATGTACATATATATTTGTACTTTGATTTTACTCTATTGTAAACTATTTGAAAACGTTCATTTGCAAAATAATAATAATAATGGTAATAATATTTGTGACTGTGAAACCTTCTCTCTCTGAATAGTGAAAGGAGCAACCGTATATCAGCATATGATGTTGGCACACGAGGAATTGCTGGCGTTCCAGAGACAACTGCGAAAATACAGAGAGCAAAAGAATAAATTAAAAGAAAATGCATCGAATTCCACTAGTCGAGAGAGCACAATAAACAAAGAACATGCAAACAAATTTGATGTATCCATTAGTTCATTCAATCGAAAGGCTCGTGACAGTTGGCTCAATCTCGCCACGATGTGGAACACTTGCATCACCACCGCAACTCGTGTCGCTCAAGAATATGATTTCGAATTTTCTCAAAATGACAGCTTCGAAGAACTTGTTAGCGTTCTGGACGATTTCATTTGCGATCTAAGTCAAGCTCATAGTTATTCGGGAAATTCGCAAAATCACAAAAATATCCAAAGTTAATCGTTCGCAGTTTAGTTCTTTTGTACACACATTTACCCTTTTTTTAAAAAAAAATTGTGATGGAGAGTTTGCTAAATGGCCCACTGTTTTGCATTTCTTGCATGCGGTTTTGCTAAAGGAAAGAAATCTCGTGATCTACGACTCATTACCACGAAACTTAAAAGAAAGTTACAAAAAAGACCTTCACTTCGCGAACTTCAAAGGAGAAACATTATTTTAGATAACTATGCCATTGACAAGGCAAAAAAAAAAAGTGAAGCAAAAAAAGAGTTCCAAGTTCATGCCCTTTTTTATGACCGTGCTGACACTCACAAAGGCACCAGCATTTTGCTCTGGAGCCAATGTCTGTGAAAAAGGTTCAGTTGTTGGAAAATTTGGCCAAATCCAATGATTTCACCAATCAAATGTCCAACACTGTCGAAGCGGTTCAAAAACCAAAGCGAAGAAAACATTCGCTAACTAGCACGGAGATTCAAATCGGCACGCAAAATGCCACTTGCCTTACAAGAGGATAAAGAAGTGGAGTGAGGATTTTCATGTGTGTTTTGTGTTTGTGTTCGTTGGTTTTTTTTTAAGTTCAATTTTGTCTTTTATCCTTGTTTTTTATTTCTTTGTTTGTTGAATGTATTTGTACAACCTAGAGTTTTTGTTGTTGAGTTTTATTTTTCGTCACAAATCAGACGGATGCGAGTGCTACATTACTTCGATCCCTTTGCCAGCAAAGCAAAAAGACTTTTGTTGACAGCAAAACTCTAAATTAACTATGAATGAAATTTCTTTTTTGCCTCACTAAAGAGGCCCCTCTTTTGCGTCTTTTTTGTTTGAAAAGTGTCAACAGAATCATTTAGTATCACAAAATGTCCAACGGTGGAGAGAAAGGAAATGGTGATTATCATGAAAAAGCAACAGGCAAATCATCTTTGGTATAGTGTTGTTAACGTTTACGCAGCTGTGTTTTTTCCGAATAACAGCTTAGTTTTTTTTGCAAACAGAAATATCCGAAATGGCAAGCCTATTCCGGGATTGCATTTTCAACTTTTACGTCACTTCATTTGTTTAACCATTTTGTAACAGTATTTGGAGACAAAATCGACAACCATATGCGATGGACCACTCTCTTTCGAAAATACTATCAATCGCCACTTGTTGAAACAGGATTAGCAACAGCATTGATTGTTCATATTTACTGTGCAGTTATGCAAATTTTCAATTCGATAGAAATCTCTCTTGCGCTTTTTATTTTCAATTATTGTTATTTATTTATCTTTAACTAGTAGTTATTTTTTAATACAAGCATAAATGGTTTAAAATTAAAGGCTCAACAAATCAAATCTCGTGTAAAATTGGTGCCGGAGGGACTACCGTTATCACACAAATTGCATCGCTACAGCGGCTACTTTTTGGGGACAGTGATACTTGGCCATATTTATGCGGTGAGACTGGGGCCGATACGCTTTTTTGGGTATAAGAACACCAGTGAGTTGGACAGCACATTTATCTCATGGACCTTAAAGGAATATGGTATTGCATTTTATACTTACTACACGTTGCTATTTGCCTCTGGTCTGTATCATTCTCTCTTTGGGTTGTACCACTCTGCCTGGATTTTGAAGAAGCAAAAACCAGTCTCACAATATTCGTCTGTTTGGAAATGGATTGCTGCTTTATCTGTTATTTCAGGAGGTATGCCTTTTTTAATTATTTTTTTTAACGTGTACTTGTGTGCGCACATTTTTTTTTTGGGTACAGGACTTGCTGTGTTTTCGTTAAGTGGTGAACGCTTTCCAATCGATATCCCGAAAGACAGTGTTTATAAAGCGTTGGAGAAGAGCTTGTTTCTTAGAAATTAAGGTTTTCTTAGTTTTTTGTACAATAAACTTCTTCAGTAATTCAATATATGCACAAAATTTGGTATATTATTCAAATAAATAAATGAGCGCCACAAAAAAGTCGCATTTCTCTCACGCACTTGTTTATGTTTACAATATCACTAAAGTGCACTGATTGATACAATCTTTCAAATGGCCGCAAATCTGAAAGAAATTTCTAGTGATTGATATATTTCCGTGCCAATATATTTTAAGTTGGAATATTGGAGTAAATGATTTGCTACAAATAATCTCTATTCCTTTGTTACTTTCACCGTTGATGACTAAAAAACTTCAACGTTGCCTTTTTGCATTATTGTTTTTAAAACAAAACCGCAGATTTAGTTAGCAAAAAATAAATAGCATATAGTTATCTTATAAAATGTAGTGTGCTCGTACAGAAAAAAAGACTGTAACGATGAAAAATATAAATAATAACATTTGTTTGATGATAATATGATGATTTAAATAATTTACGTATTTTCATTTTGACATATTATGTGCTATTTTGCATGTAAATTTTGTGAAATTGTATGATATATCAAGTGACCAATGTATATATACATTTGTTTGTAAATGCAAGTGTTATTTCAATCTTTATTCGTTTTAAGGAAAAAACTTCTTCAAGTAATGCTGGACAATACAAACATTCGCGAATAGATGAAGCAATACTGTGCTATTCCAATGCAGTACAATGAAAATATAACATACTTGAATTTCGAATCGCTTGTGATACAATGGCTTGTAATTATATGTAAGTATATTCATTTTATTTTGTTTCAAAGCATTTTTACAATTAATATGTATATTTTGATGTGCTATTTTATGTTTATGTTTGCATGTATCATTGTGTTGAACGTTGACGAATTGAAATCTTTCAAATAATTCGTCGTAATAATGTAAAATAAAGGCATTTTGAATTTGTGATATTATATTATCATTATCTTTGTTATTTGTGGCGTGTGATTTACAATATTGTGACATAGTCGCAACTAAAAGCATCTTTGTCATCAATGATGTTGGGTGTATATACAAGAAATCAGCAATAATATTTCCACTTACAAGAAAATACATGGATTAGAATGAAAATTCTATCAATTGTAGCGCATATCTTGACTATATACTGTTCTTATGCATCAATGATAATGTGGACAATGTGGCCAAGTGTTTATGATCGGTATATGAAATAAATTTGCAAAGTAGCAATATGTATAAATCCTTTTTTGATTTTTGCCAATTTAATTGATTATTAAATTGTTTTAAAATAAATTTTATAAGAACCAAAACACAATAATATCTTTGTGGTAATGCTGCTACAACTAATAATACATTTGCTAAAAATTATTATGAAGTTTTGTTGATAATCACTTTCTGATTTAATTCGTATACTTGTCGTTTGACATCGTCATCGTATGCTTTATTTAAATGATATTGTTTATGTTTAATTAGCTTTGTTGGAGGCATCAGCTGCAACTTCATTTCTACGTATATTATTTGTTAAATGTCAAGTGCATTTGTGAATGTTAGCCTTTGATTCTATTCGACCAATCTTTCAATGTTCCATTTTATTTTTGTGTTGTACATTACTAATCTTCGGTTTTATATGATTATTTTTATAGTCTACTACTTTGATATTGACATTGTTACATGTGAATTTAACATATATGCTAATTTCGACATTCTAAATACAGTAAGATAAAAAAGAAAGTTGACACATAAAATGCCACCTTATATGATGATTGTGATTCTCCATGAAAAAACAACATTTAATCAAAATTTTTTTAAAAATATCTACAAACCGTGTAGTTTTTAAATATCATTTTGGTTTTTTATTAAGTCTTTACAATTTTTTCAAAAATTTTAATCTTTCATTTACTTTAAAAAAATTTTTTGTAGTTGTCTGATTATGATAAGATTTGTTTTTCAAAATTTAATTCAAGTTTACCAACGTGTTAAATATCTTTTGACTTTTTTAACTGAATGTATTTTCTTTGGGATCGACTTTATTAAGGTTTTACAATGTTTGTTTCTATTTTTTCACATTTGTTTCGAATTAATTACAAAGTTCTTACGTAGTATTAAATGTCCCTTTTTTGTGATCCTTGTCTTTACTATCCACCAAAGATTTTCAATTGGATTTAAAGTATGTGAATTTGGAGAAAAATGCATTATTTTTATTTTTTTTTATTTTACCATTTCATAATTTTTTCCGATTATGGCATGTTGCATTATCTTGCTGGAAAATCCAATCTTCTTTATTTTCTAAGCAGAAATTGACGTTCTTTAGCATTTCAGATAAAATTTATATATATATCAATATTTAATACATCTTACAAGTGTAACATGTTCATAATGCTCCAAAACATAGACAGACTAAAATACTTCTACCACAAAATTTTGTTATTTTGTTATGAAATTTCATCCAATGGCTGTCAATCAATATTTCGGCAACAAAATAATCAAAAAGACAAAAATAAATATCAAACACCTAAAAAAAAAAAGGAAAATATCAAAAATTGTTTAAAAAAAGATTGGCAGTTGTTTTTTCATTGAGAAACACAATCATCTCTATAAGGTGGCATTTTAGATTTCAACTTTCTTTTTTATCTTACTGTATTTGCACTTGTATATTTGACGATATCGTTTATTGTATTTTAGTTATTATTTTTTTGATCTTTGCGATTTGTATTATCGTTTTCAGATTATGATTTCATATGTTGCAATTCTAATATTGCGTCACATTGATGATGTTCAAATCTTTCGTTCTACAGTATTAACACATATGATAATTGTCGCAATACGCTACGTGATAGTATGAAGTTATGTAGTATGTTTATCACAACATAAAAACTTTTTTACAAGCAATAACAAAGAAGTAATAAATTACAACACCAAATTCGCGATTCACACGATGCATACATAATATCTTTTTCGTTAAAGTGTAGGAGAAGCTCCTACTATATAGATAGAATCGTTAAAGTTGCTGATGAGCTCCCGGTGGATTAAACTTTTCATAACACTAGTGTTTTCTTTTCTCGTTTTAATCTGGTGTTTCGGTGTACTCATTTCCACACATTTGTTTTCCTTTTCTTTATTTAATCTTTTTCGTTGATACTTGCTCAAAAGAGCTAATTAACATTTCGTATTACATTTAGTAATATTTCATCGGCAGCATACTCCCACAAAAGCAAGCCCAAATTATGACAATGCATTTATCAAGCATTGATCTCTTGATTTTGGCACTATCTCCTAAGTTTTTGTTTGTCTATTTTAAAAGTATTTACTATCGATCAAACATAAATTTTTGCTTCACATAAAAAGATATATTCTTCACAATAAATTCAAAACTAGAAATAATATAACTATCTTCCAAGTATAGCTTTTTCTTCTTAATCGCTGCAATTAAACCAGTTTAAGAGCCAAATTGTAAAATGATAACAACAAAAAATACATAAAAAAAATATGCTTAAATATTTTTCATGGAGAAAATCGATTTTCTTCATAAGGGTGCCACTTATGTATGCTATTTTTTTTTGCAATATGTATGTGCATTTTGATCGACAACGCAATGTGAGTTCTTTGAATTAGAAAAAAAAGTAATAAAATCAGAAGTTAAAAACTTGGTGTCAATCGAAGGTTAACAATTATATCAATTAGTTTTTCAGAGTATTTGCATTAGTCTCTGGAGATGAAGTTTGTATTTGACAAAAATGTTATCGTTTAGAAATAGCAACAAAAAAGTTACACTGTGTGTTCCTTCCATGCTTCAAATTGTGCATCGTTTACTGTTAAAGCCATATGATGCTTCCATCCATGAACTATTTTTATTATTTTTTGTGGTAATGTTATTACCTTAGGAGTAGGATAATTTTCTAATCGTTCAGCTTCTCCTCCGTAGGTGACAATACTTCCGCAATCTAACAAAAGAGTGCACAAATATCTTTCTTTTTTTTTTTTT
>ASPP01018754.1:0-12657 GCA_000512085.1 Reticulomyxa filosa
AGGTAATGTTTGAGGAATTATTTGGAATCTGTGGAAGTAGTAAGCATATATACAAATTGGCAACAGATGCGGTTGGTTTTCCTGCTAATGGTTTTTTTTTTCCCCTAACTATTGTAATCAAATTTCTTTTAGCCAGTTTGCTTTGTGCTTTTTTTATTAATTTTGTCTCTTTCACATTGTTTCTTTTTGTGAATATCTGTATCTTTTTTTTAAAAGAAAATATTAAGAGTGTGATCTAATCATTGAGTATATTGTTCGCTCAATACATTTTTTAAATCTTGAACTTGGTCCTGTTAACATTATACGTCAGCAAAATCTGTTCTTTTTGTTTGTTGTGTAAACTATTACTATCAAAAAACACTTGAACATCATGTAAACCACCAAATTCACAAAATCGAAAGAATTCTAAAAATGCTTGCAAATTCTGAATAAAAATAAATACCAATCAGCATATATAATTTTATATGAAAAAATTTTTTGTGGACAAAAGGGCTTTGGAAGGGGCTAGTTCCATTTTTTTTATTTTTTTTTCTGTAATGTATTTAGTTTTTTAGAAATCCGAAAGAATCTAAGTTGAATTGTTACAGATAATGAAGTAACTTGATTGTTATGACTTCTTTTACGTAGTGAAGTTTTGTTTTCTGTTTTAAAATAATTATCAAACAAATAAAGTCAAAACAAATTTCAATAATGTTTGCAAATATATACTTAAAACAAGTAAATGCACTCAATAAGCGTTAAAAAACAAATAGACCAACTTTTACAATACAAAAGCTAAACCAAACAATAATCAAAAGGACAATAATCAGAATATCTTTCGTGCATTTGATCATATGGACACAATTAGCTCTTCAAAACGTCATATATTTGCAAGAATGTACAAAATTTACAACAGCATAACGAAAAGGGATTATTGAAGAAAAGTTGTTTATGAGTGTTCAACTGTTTAATTATCGGGCCAAAAAGAGAAAAATTGCCACACTGTCATCGTTTTTTGTAAAGTAATCTTCACCATTTTCTTTTTTTCCCAAAGATGGCCACGCAAACTGCTTTTCTTTTCCTAAACAAGCCAAGGTTTTTCTACAAACTCTGTGTTAAAACAGTCCGCTTAATAGTGCCTGGAATTCTTTGTAAAGACTATAAATACAGGAAAAAAATACAATAAAATCGATATTTTCATTGTTTTAATCAGGAAATGGATTTTGTTGACAGTGCAGCCAAAAAAGGTCTAGTTCCATTTTATTTTATTTTTTATTTGTCATTATCGTAGTTGGTTTGCAATTTCGATCAGTTTGTATCTGATACTTAACCTTTCGGATATTGATGGAATTTCCTGTACCAAAATAGTGTGAATACAGTTATAGTGTTGTTAAAACAAACTTGTTCGTTGATATTTTTTATTTTCATTGTATTTTATTCCATTTATATAAACAATTTAGAACAATTTGCAAGTGCCAAACCAAGTGACTATAAATGGAAAATTTAAATCAATGAAGATTACAATCTGTTTTATCTACATTGATAATAAGTTAAAATGTTCAATGAGTGCAGTATCATTGTTCAAAAAATTTTTTTAATGCGTATTGCCAAAAAAATAGTTCATGCAGCATTTGACTATCCGATTGATAACTATATCATTTGAATTCATCAGTTCTCTTTTGATGATATTCTCTGCGAGAGGGCAAAGTGAACTTTTTTTGCGTATTGTTTTGTGCGATCGGGTATGCGTTTGAGCGAATGCCTTGAATTATAAAAAAACTATGTTGTTTAAGCAAATCGTATTATGTTAATAAAATCCGAGTAGTTTGTTAAATTCAAACCGTAGTGTTTATATGTCCGTAGAAGTCGCTTTCTTTAGCCATTTTTATGTCAGATCCAAAAAAATTTCCAACAAATAATAATATAATTCATAAGATAATTTTCATTGTTTCCAAAATTTACGGCTAATGTCTCTCAGACCTAACGACATTGACAAAGAAAATTTTTGAATAATGGATGAACTAGTCTCTTTGGAACTTCGAAGTTGGGGAAACAAGTTTTTTAAAAAAAGCGGCTGGTTTTTTAAATTTGTTCCTGTAATGTTTGAAGCCGTATTTTTTATGGCGTCCCGTCAAAAGCGATAGGAGTAAACAGCCAATTCTTTTTTATGCCTCTTTAGCGGTTTTTCGCGCTTTAAGACGACTGGTATTTTTGCTCTTTTTCCAAATTTTGAGAGAAACTGTTTTTTAAGTGATGATTATTTTTTATTGACAACCTCTAAAATGAACCAAACATGGTTGTGAGATAACTCTACGATTCTGAGTTTTTAGAAATTGTTTTTTTTTTTGGCTGGGAATTGAAGAAAAGAAATTGTGTTGTTGTGATTAAAAATAGTTGAGTAGCCAATCAGACTGGAACTTGTCGAAAAATTCAAAGAGGATACCAAAGTTGGAAAATTGAAACTTTGGCCTTTGTGTGCACAATTTTTTGCGTAAAATGTTTAAAATAAAAATTTGTTATTTAAATTCAAAACTAAATTGTTATCTAAAGTTCAAATGTAAGGTTCAACAACGCATTGAAACACTTAAAAGTTATGGATGATGTAAACATTTTCAATGGCTTGCATTAAAAATTCAATATTTTGTAAGGAGAAAATATCTTCAAAAGTTTTAACTAAATCTGCTTTGTTCGCACAATTACTCTTTATCTAATGGAAATCTAAGAGATTTTGATTGTGGATATCTTGCATCTACAGCCCTATTTCTTTGAAAACATTCTCCAAAATACTATTGGACAAGTGTACTTCAGAAGTGAAAATTAGCCCTGTTCAATATGAAAAATGTAATCTAAGAGACGTCTTGGATCTACTGTAAACGTTACTGATAAGTAGTTTTAGTTTTGGAGTTTAAACTTTGAAACTGTACCCAAAAAAGGAAATATTGTGAACTGTCTAGCTACAAAGAACGTAAAGGAACCATATGAAGATTGGCGACTTTCGCAGTCCAAAATTCAAAAACGAGAGCAAATCAAGCTTAATATGGGGTCGTTTGGTGCCAACCTCACATTTGCACAAAGTGCTGGAACTGTCCTTAGACGAAGTAAAACTTGGTAGAGACAAACAAGCACATCTTAAAATCCGTGAACCACAAATTTCGAGTTTGCACTGCATTATCCGAAGAACTGCGACCAATCAACAAGCTGACAAAATCCCTTGTTGTGAAGTGATTGATTGCAGTATCAATGGAACTTATGTCAACAAAACCAAAATAGGAAAAGGACAGAAATGCAACATGTTTGATGGCGATGAGTTGATACTTCTCCAGCCATCCAAGCATCTCAAACATGGAAAGAAGCGAGGTCTATTTCTTTCTTCCAAAAAACAACAAAAAAAAGTTTATTTAATAAATGAAAACTATATGTTTTAAAATTTTTTTTTCGTATTACAGTTGAAATTTTTTTGTTTGTCAACCAATCAAAAAATTTTTGCTTGGATTGTTTGATTTGTTGGCTACAGAAAAAGTAAGCTTTTATTTTTACATGACAAAACCGCAAAAACAAGAACCCCCGCTGCTCAACCAAAAATACGAGTTGCAAGAAACATTGGGCACTGGACCAAATGCAGTTGTGAAGCTCGCGATCAATGTTTGTACTGGCGAGCGAGTGGCAATGAAGCAGATCGCGAAGAAGCAGATAGGACTGAAATCAAACACGGAAAAACTGGAAATCACAAGTATCATGAACGAATTGAAAATGTTACAAAAAACGGACCACTAAAAACATTATAAAAATTTACGATATTTTTGAGACAGCGAACATTTGGTTTGGCATTGGAATTGGCCGGTGGAAATTTGTTTCAGAGAATTGCTCATCAGAATCTTTCAGGTTGGTTTGTTTTTTCTTAAAGCATTGATTATTTAAAAATTATTCTGCCACACACACAATGGAACAGAGGAGATTGTGCGAAAAATTATGTGGCAACTATTATCAGCCGTTAACTACCTGCATGAACTCAAAATAATTCACGGAAATGTAAAACCTGAAAATATATTGCTTGTGAACGAAAATGCTTGGGATATCAAGGTTACTGATTTTGGTTTGTTACATGCGTTACAACTGGATCAACAACCTGAAGTATCCGCGTGCAATGTGTCGTCATTCTTGGCACCGGAAATACTATCCAATCGAAAAATAGGTTTTTTTTCTTTCGTTTTTGTTTCTCTCTTTTTCGCTTTTTTGTTTGCAGCAAAGGCAAGGACATGGACTTGTCTTTGATGTTTTTTAACATGCATCGAAGATGAATGTGGGTTTGAAGTGGATTATTGGAGCATGGGAGTGACCATGTATTACTTGCTAACCGGACATTCACCCTATGACACGAAGGAGGGACATTTGCTTGATTTAATTAAATTGGGACGGTTTAGTTTCCCTTTACAGACGTGGCAGTTTGTTAGTATCTCTGCCAAGGACTTGGTGGAACACTTAATGAAATTAAATACACAGGAGAGATTTGGATGGAAAGAGACTCACTCACATCCATGGATGCAGGCTATTTCCGCTTATCTTCCTCCCTTTCCCTCTTTAGAACAAAAAAAGGTAGATCTAACACCCCTTGAGCCGCCTCAAGAATTGCCTGAAGTAGAAGAAGTAATTCAATTCAAGCAAGACTCTGTGGATATTGACACACAAGAAAAGGAAAGTGTCAAGGAAAAGGATGCGAATATCGATTTTGTCGTCACGGCAGCTGACATACAACCGGTTGAACACAACGCGTTGCCGTTGCAAAACGAAGTTTTAGAGGATGAACCAGAAGAACAAAATAAAGAAAACAGCAGCGGGGTTGTGAACATTAGCTCGCAGCCAATAGAAACTGGAGTTGTCAATGTGACATCAATTGAATTGAAATATGAAGGATTAACTAGGAAAAGAGTTTGGAATCAAAGTAACGACATAGAAATATTCGATTGTGGTAATATGGAAGACAATGCTATCGGGTCCCCTAAATCTAAAAAATCCAGACTTAGTAATAGCATCACTGTAGAAGAAGTTACGTTTTGCTTCATTGTTCTTTACGAGGGTGATTTTAATGTGTGTTGTGGGTTTACATTTATTAGCCACAAAAATCACTTTGGATAACTCCATGGAAATCAATTGAAGGACATTCCGATATGCAGCTGGCTTTGCTACCCAATGCTAAAGAAGATAATGTGCAGACTGAATTAGATAAAGAAGAAGTTGTGCCGAATATAACTCTCAATACAAATGAGGAAGAAATATCTCTAAATTTCAATGAGGAAGCAGTACCTCTTAAATTCAACGAAGAGGCAGTGCCTCTTAAGTTCACCGAAGAAGAGTTGCCTCTCAAATTTAGTGGAGAGGAAGTACCTTTCAAATTTAGCGGAGAAGAAGCACCATTCAAGTTTGGTGAGGAAGACGAGGGACTTAAGGTTATTGGCGAAGATACCTCTTTCAAGTTTGGTGGAGAGGTTGGACCACTTAAATTCAATGATAATTCAACACTCCTAATCAACATCGCAAATGTATTACCAGAAAATCAGCAAATTCAATGAAATGGAAAGACATTGTCTTAGATATTAAAAAAGTAAAAGCATTTGTTAAAAGGGTAATTGGAAAATCTCAATTTGTTTTGTTCCAAATCCATTTTTTGACCTGCAAGGTCGTTGGCATATTTTGTTGGTTTTTTTTTGTTTGTTTCATTATTTTTGTTCAGGATAAAACTCAAAGTTTCAATAAAAGAATAAATGGACTTAACTGTAATCAAAAAATTCATGTTCGAATGCTAACGTTCTCTTAAAAAACAAAAGTTCTGTCTAAAAGAGGATTTAAATTTTTCAAACAACTAAGAAAAATGAAACAAAAAACCAAAACAACATATCTCTTTGTCAACATCATTATTTTGAATATATAATTTTAACAGCAATTTGCAAAAAAAACTAGTAGTGACAGATAACAATTCTTATCTATGTATTTTCTATTATATAGTATTGTTCTTAATATAATTATATTGTCCTCTATCCCTCTTCTCTCCATGAACCCGTTTTTTTCTTCATGTGTGTTTCTTTCTAGGAATGGACATACCATATTCAAGACTAGTCGATGACTGACAATATAGCAGACTTTATACGTGTTCACCGTACGTCGTCGCAGTTATAAACGTTGTTCTTTTTTGGAATACTTATTGTTTTAGACATTAGCAATTTATTTGGAAGGGTTCCTTTATTGCATATTGCGTTTATTGTACTTGTTTTGATGCAAATATTTATTATTTTGATGCTACTAGATATATTTTCATTAATTGTATCATTTTCTTTCATGTTGTCTACATACATTGTTGTGATTGTGTTTTTTCTATTCAGAATATTATAGATATCACAAATTAATTTATTATATATTTGATATTAAAACTCTTTGAAGCGTTTCACATAGTCCGAAGAAGTCTGGATCTTCATATTGAATAAGTTTCCTGATGGCTGAGTTTTTTGTTAATTTTACACTAAGATGTCCTTTTATATTTAAAAATAAGATTTTACATTTTGTTATGTTTACATTTACAATATTATTATAATTTATATTCTTGTTTTTGTTTATATAGGTTTTATCCGGTCCGATTATATGCATTGGTTGAATAAATTGTTTGATATATTATATATTATTTGGAACTATGTCGGGACATCATCTATCGCATATTGATTATCATTTCTATTATTAATAAATGGTCTTGGGTGCATATTATTATTTATATTATTACTATCATTGATTGGAATGATATTTGGATTTGAGTTTGCATTTGATTTAGGATTATGGGTTGAACTATTGTTTACGTTTTGGCCACTGTTATATGCTGGGATATTGGTTGCGTTGTCGTATTAGTTCAATGATAGAATGTTTCCTGGTATTTGGTTGGTTTTATCTGATAATTGAAATATGATTTGGTATTCTAATTTGGGCATTGTACTGATTGTATTTATGACTGTCTTGTGTATTGGTATCCACTGGGTCTTCTATGTTGTTGATTATATATATTTCTTTGATATCAATTATTATAGTATTTGTTTCTTTGGTAATTATTCTTTTGATATATATTTCTTTGGTATGTATTTCTTTGATAACTATTGTTCCTTTTGTAATGTTGTTATAGATATATGTTATCTCTTTGATGCATAGGTTGTTGCATCAATGTATTATTATATCTATTATATAGTCTGTTCCAATTATTTCATTGTTTCCATTTATTTGATTATTCCATTTTAGTACGTAGAAATTCTTTCTTACATAATTTCCATTTATATTTATTCTTTTATTTTCTTTTTCAATCTTTGTAGATCTAAGCACATGTTATACACTTTATTCTCTTTTCATCAATTTTTAAGTATTATTGAAATAAATTCGTTTGCATTGTTTATATTTGTTACTTCTGTAGCGATTTGCAATTCGCATATACATGGAATATTATTTTTTCTGTTTCATGCATTAATATATCCCAGGATGATAAGCATTCTTTAAGGTCTTTAAAATTTATATGAATTGAAAATCCATCCAAATAATGCAATCTTATTTTACATTGTCATGTTTTGATTATTAATAATAACTACTTTATTATCAATATTATTATTAATATTATTGATAATATCGTTATTACTATCTATTTTTTATTCTTTGTATACGTGTTTATTTTTTCGCACAATTTGATTTTTTTGTACCTCTTTGGATAGGAATTCGTTTTGCTTTTGCAATTGTTTGTTTTGATCGTCCAATTGATCTATACTGTCTTGCAATTCTTGCAGTAGTTAGTCATAACTTATTTCCATAACTGCTCCCGTAATTGGTCGATCATTATCTGTATACCATTTGAATTTTCCATCTGTTACTATTTTTTTGGTTCAAATTATCTACGGATTAAATAATATTACTATTTTGTGAAAGATTTCCACTATTTTGTCAATTTTCCTTGCCCTTCATTTGTCCACTGCACTATCTTCTTTACTATCATCAATTTCACACACAAATTGAAATTTCTACTACTTTTATCATCATTATCGTCACTCGCATCCATTATTTCACCGGCAGTCTTTTCTTCAATCATTCAACAATTACTTTTTACACCTTCATTTACTTATACCAATGCAAGCAAAATTTTTCGGTGTTTTGTCAAACGGTGGACTTTTAAATCTAGGTTTTTGTGCCATATGAAACCTTATTCTTGTATGAAACAAAAATTTAGTTCAAACTTAATTTTTTATATGTTGCTTTAAAAGTTTGATTTATAAAGTTATGTTGTGATAAGGTGTGTATTTTTTTTTTTAAGTTATTTGTACGTTGCTTTTTTTTTGAAAAGATTGTTTTAATGATTTTTTTTTTTTTGTTTTAAAGTTGAATAACTATGAAAGCTGCATTAATGAAACAAGTTAATAAGCTTTTAGTGGAAAGAGTTATCGGTATTTGTTTGACAAAATAGTAATGAGTAAAATTTTTTTATGTTCCTTATATTGAAGTATTTTTGTCAACTTTTTTATTGAGAAAGAAAGTTGAAGTTGTTTCATCTTACGTCTAATAAAATTTTAATTGCAAAAAATCAAAAGGTATTGAAAAAATGACTACCTTCGAGGTTTTAACGTAAAAGCTTTATTTCAATCTTTCATAAACCTTGTTAATTGTATTATATTTATTGTGTGATTTATGATTGAGTCAGTCAGAAGATGAGATTCAAGCCATTGTTGAAATTGTATTTGGAAACTAAAATTTAATTAGGATAGATCTATAATTTTGACAAACTTATTATCAATTATGTTAGTTCTTTTGTTTTTGTTCATTCAGTGACTTGTTATTATTTATGTTACTATTCCATACAGGCTGCTACTGTCTTCATGCTTGAGACATTTTGTTTGTCACCTAAATTACTCAATATATTCACTGGTCACACAAGCATCGTGAATAGTATTGATTCAATATTTAATTGTCATTAACATATCTGTTCTGGGTCAGGTAGTATGTGAGTTAGATACTAGAAAATTCATCCAATCATTTAATAAACATGCAACAGCTGTAAATTGTGTAAAATTTTCATCACATCTTATCAAAAACGTCGTATAATTTTGTCAGCATATTAAAAGCAAATGAAATTACAATGTTTTTGAGATATTGGACATAATCAATAATTTCAAGTATTCAATGGACACACTAATGCTGTCGTAGCATTGAGTTTTCATCATTTAATGGTGGTAGATATTTGTGTTCTGGGTCATATGACAAAACAGTTTGTTTATGTGATGTTAAAACATCTAAATCATTACATGTTTTCAATGAACATGAAGATACTGTTTGGTGTGTTGATATTTCACCATTTCAAAGCAATACCAGCAACAGTAATAAGTGTTATTGTGATTGTTGGTAATATATACATTAGTTTTCAAAAAAAACAGTACACCAAAAAAAAAAGCGTCTTTATTGAAAAGAGTTAAAGTAAAAATAATTTTGTAGATACATAGAACAAATCACAGATTTTCTTTCCTCTGTGTGTACTATCTTATCTCTTGCATTTATTTGAAAGGTTATACATTCAATTTTTTTAGCTTAATTTTACATTATGCCTTTTTTTTTAACAAAAATTTTTTTATAAATCTCTATCATACTGTAAAGAAAAAATAATCCATTTAACAAACGTTTACACTTATGTTTAAAATAAGCTTTTATGTTTGATGCAATGATATGCTGTCAGTTTTTTCCAGTCCTTTTTATATTTACTTTGCAGTTTCCACTTATCAGTTACCGTGTACTGTTTTTTTAAACTACTGTAGTTGAAATAATTTCCAATTTCTCTTCCAAATACTTGATCAAGTATAATTTTGGTATGCATATATTGTGATTGAGGAGCAATTGCTGGATATCAAATATTTCGTGCTAAATTTACTGTGCGTTTGGTCGTATCTTAAACTACTAAACCTTTTGATTTTCTTCAATGTAGAAAGTAGTAGAAACACAAAAATTAAGCACTTGATTTATCAATATTATTTCAAATAGTGTTTGCAAAAGTAGTCAACAAATAGTTAAAGACTACTTTTTCAAGATATTTGGGGGCGAAAAAAAAAGAGATTCTTTTGATAGCGTAGTTGAAAAGTCTTCATCATAAGACAGCAAAAAGGGGGGAAAAAAAGTTGAGTAAGAAAAGATGGCAAAACGAGTGAATCGTCAATTGAAGAAACAATTAGAAGAGCAGAAAAACTTGGAAGAGGAGTTGGACAAACTTCAAAACGGAAAGGACCCAAAAGAATCATGTGCAGAAGTGATTAAATTTGTTCAAAGCACATCAATGGACCCAATGCCAGACACTGGTAAGACTGAAGAAGATTGAGATATTTTTTGAATTGAAAAAATACCTCAAACACAAAAAAAAAACAATACCAAAAAAAAAAAGTAACTATTTTTTTAAAATTCTAATTTCATTTGTCTATTTGATTTGTGTACGTTTTTTTTTTCTTTTCTCCCTCTTTTCCCCCTTTTTTTTTAAAAGAAAAGATTATCTTATAACCATATGAGACGAAAAAACAAGAAAAAAGTTAACAAAAAAGAAAGACAGAATGTTTGTATTGATTTTTAAAACAAAACAAAAAAAAGAAAATAACCCGTTTACGGTTTGCTTCCTCGCCGGAACACAAATATTAGTGAATAAACAAGGCAAACATAAAAAAATTGAGGAATTAAGAGTTGGTGAAGTGATTCAGTGTCTTGTACCTACTCATGAATCGTTTAAAGAAAGTATTGACTGTGAAATCAAAGATATTCCAAATGTTATGACTGATGCTGTTGTGGCTGCTATCCATTCTTCAGTCTCATATTCTATTTGCAGTATCAAATATCGTAACTTGACAACAGTTTCTCAAAAATATATATTTTTTAAAAATTTATTTTATATTTTATTTCATGAATAAAAAGATAGAGAGAAAAGAAAGACAGTATAAAAGTTCTTTTTAAAAATTAAAAAAGGCGTATACGTAAAAAAAAAACTTTTAATTAAAAAAAAAAAAAATGAATAAACATTAAAACGTGTTAAAACAAAAAAAACTTTAACAATAATAACACATCTTTATATATTTGATATTTTTAATACTAATTAGAATGAAGAACGCACAATTGAATGCACCAATGGTCATCCGATATATGTAAATAAAGAAGGATGGAAAACGGTAAGCGGCGTTTCCCATGAAATGTATGATTTTAAAATCCAGAAACTAAAAGTTGGCGATCAAGTTTGTTTAGAAAGCGGACACCTTGCTCAAATTACCCACATTCATTCCACTTCTCTCAAAGAACCTGTCACCGTTTACAATTTGACCGCGTCTAAGGGTCACACCTTCTTTGCCAATGGTTTGTTTGTCCACAATAAAGGATTTTGTGAAGGTTGCATCATTTTGTAATTGGTTTCTTTTTTTACCTCTCTCTTGCCCCACCCTTTTTTTATTGACTGTCTTTTGATCTACATTGCAAAAAGTAAGCCACAACACTGTGATGTGAATGGGTTTTTGTTTGAATCTTTCTTTGTTTTGGTTTTTTTTTTTGTCTCCTTTGGAAACAAAGGTTGTTTTTTTGTTTTGGTTTTGTTGGGGCTTGTTGTGATATGATGAATTTCCTATTTGTGTTTTTTGCCACAACAAAAACAAATTGAAAAAGAAAAAAGTGCATTTTCACCAGGGAGGTTAAGCAATGCTCAATGTATTGCAATCACTTGGTGCCATAACAGTTCGCAATTGTTTTGTTCATTTTTGGGTCTTCACATACTCATTTTAATGAAAGGTGTGCTTTTTTTCTACAATTCTCCATTTTGCAACCAGCTATTCTATTGTTCGTTGTGAATTTACTTTTGCTAAAAAGCGAAACGATAGGATTATTTCTAATAAGAAAGGGTATTGAGGGAAAGCGCATTTTTAGTATCAATTGTAATAACGAGGACGGCAAACAATTTTGTTATAATAGTTTAGTGTTCAATTTTAATTTAGCATAGAAATATTGGGCTAGCGCACAAAATTGTAATAATTATGAAATTTCCGAATAACATAAAAGTATTTGGAAAATTTTTGTGCGGAAAGTAGCATGACATAAAATTTATGATAATGGCTATTCCCTATTTGAAGATATTGACGCTGTAAATGAACAAACGAAAATTATAACAATTAAAATGTCTTTATACTCAATTTCAAATTTTGTTTTTGACAAGTTTATGAGAATCCGAAATATACAGTTCAAATGTTACGACCGCATTACAGTCAGCCTCTGCGTGTAGTGATGAATATTAGGAGCACAGCATTTTTAAAAGTTTTAATTTATTTAATAAACTACACCTGTGAAAAGTTTATCAAAAATACTGTATGTTGTGGAAAAAATTAAACATATAAAATGACACCTTATAAGATCAAATTTTCTCTATGAAAGCAATCAGTAAAACTATTTTATTTAAAATCTACAAGTATTGTAATTTTTAATGTGAACTGACCTTTTGATCATTATTTTTATGATGGATAAAAACACGCTAAATATGATTTTGAAAATTGAGAATTATGAACATCAGGAATAGTTGGAGTCATAATGTACTCAAGATTGTTTTCATAAAAATTTTTTTTGTTTTCAGATTCATTGTTTCTGTTTCATTATCAAAATGTAAGTTTACAA
>ASPP01018780.1:0-13292 GCA_000512085.1 Reticulomyxa filosa
AAAAAAAAAAAAAAAAAAAAAAAAAAAAAAAAAAAAAGGAACTGCAATTGCTGACACTTGGAAACTTTTGGTGCCAACCTCAAATCGAAGTTGTATGGAAAGTCGTGGAACCCTACGCGTTTGTTGCCAACTCTGCCGACTCGACTGATATGTCGCTGACAGATAGTCCGAGCGTGAGCAGACGCAATAGCCACGAGCGCATGCAAATCGAAATCAAACAAGCGAAAATGGAGGAGAGACATAGACCCACTCTCAATGTTATCTTTTCCAATCACCCGACTTCAGATGAAGATGCTAGTCTGGACATCGATGTGGATGCAAACGAATTCGATGAAAATCCGATGGCCAATATTCAGCTGCCTGTGTGTCACGATTCTACAGTATCCAATCAACCTAGTCAATACACAGTTTTGACCTTTTTTTTTGTTTTTTGTTGCTTTATTTTGTGACACTTTTTTTTTTTTTTTTGCACAGCCGCCAATTCGTCCTTGCTATGCTCAATTCTAAATATTTGTGTATCTTTAAAATTTTGCTCCTGCAAAATTTTTTTCTTTCCCGATTTGCCTTTGTTTATTGTTTATGTGCATATTCGATTGTTACCTTGGTTTTGTTTTGTTTTTCTCTGTCTTTTTTCCTTTTTTATTTTTTATTTTTTGTTTCATTTGGTTGTGTTATTCGCGTTTTATTTTCAGTAGTTGTCTTTGAGCCGGAAAAAAATAAATAATATATATACGCGTATACACATACCAAACAGCCATACCAAACTCACACAATAAATGTTGGTAAATACTTTTTTTTTGCATGTGTTGTTGGGTTTGACGAAGAGCGTGATTAGTGTGCTTAAAGTGTAGTCTTATTGTGTAAGATTGATTCAATTGTTATTGAAGGTCAAAGTTTTGTTCAATTAATAAAAACATAAGTTCAAACTTTGATTGTTACATTTTCTTGCTATTCATTTGAGCCTTTTTTTCCAGGAAGGTCCCTTTTTTGATTAGTTCAGCAGGTTGTATTTTTGACATCAACCGTTTCAATATATTTAAAAATCAGCCATGTCCAAAAGAGGTGAGACATCTGCAATGTTTTCCGCACTCTTTTGAATCATTGTCAGCAACATTGGACATTTTCCCTTAACGCAAACAAAACAAATAAAAATAAAAAAAATCAACGTTAAAATGTAACAGGAAGAAGCGGCACTCGAGGCGCTAAGTTCAAAGTGTCATGCGGTTTACCAGCTGGTGCATTGTTAAACTGTGCTGACAACAGTGGCGCTAAAAATCTGAATTTATTTGCGGTGAAAGGCTGGCAAGGAAGACTTGCTCGCATTCCCAAAGGAAGTGTGGGCGACATGTTCCTTTGCAGTGTGAAAAAAGGAAAACCTGATCTCAGAAGAAAAGGTTTGGCGTGAACAATACCCCTAAAACTGATAAACTAGACTTATGAGGAGAAAAGAGGAAAAATACAACTGCGATTATCCGCAAAATAATTTTTTTAATTGTATTTTATTTGTGTGACAGTGATGATGGCAGTTATCGTAAGACAAAGAAAAATTTGGCGAAGAAAAGATGGAACTTGGATATACTTTGAAGACAATGCAGGCTGCATTGTTAACGAAAAGGGAGAAATGAAAGGATCAGCTATCACTGGGCCTGTTGCAAAAGAATGTGCCGAATTATGGCCCAAAATTGCTGCCAAAGCTCCTTCTGTGTTTTAAAAGCCCGTGAGGTGTATCCACAATCTTTTCGTTGTTTCATGCACCATTTTTTTTTTTGTATTAACATCTTTGGATTTCCCTCATTAAATGATGTTTGTATGAGAATCCAAATAGTTTGAACACAGCCATTACAAAAAAAAACACTTGTGTGTGCTTCCCTTCAAAAAAAAAACTTCAAATGAGAATGTACGGTTTTGGACTGTGCGTTGTTTTGTATGAAGGGGAGTCTTTTTTGCTTTCGTCTTGCAATCAAATGGGCGAATATGAAATGTGTTCTTTAAAACTCTCAAAAAAATTCCTTCACAAAATTCTTGGAAACGCTTGATTCCAATTCTTGTTAAAATTGGAAAGGTTGAAATGAAACGTAACATTTCAATTTTTGATGAATATTCTCAATTAACAAAAATAAAATCTTCAAATCGACCAATTATAAGAAAAACACAAAAAATTGAATTAAATAAATTTGAAACAAACAATATACAAGAGAAAAATAATTGATGGTCCGGCTAGTTTGAGGCTGGTCCAAAAGCGCGTTGAAAAGTTTTGGTTGTATCAGCATTTGGAAATTTGGCCAGCCACATGGAAAAGCCTTGACAACCATTTTCTTGTGCAATGGTGGCATCAAAAGCAGACCATTGGCAATGGAAAGACGGTTTTTCAGTAACAACAATATCTTTTCCAACATTTTGATTGAGTCGTAATTTGCCAGTCAAATTTTCTCTACAAATCATTCTCAATCGTCCAGTTGTATTGCTTTTCCACAATTCAATAACACTTTCTATAGCACGTGTTTTCCATCCTTGCTCACCGGTTGTGTCTTTGCTCCATCGATATAATTTTTTCACTGAACTATTTTTTTTTTTAATTTTTGTTAACTTTTAATTTTATAAAATAATAATAATAAAAAAATTTCACTAAACAATTGATGGATTTGAGTTTCATCTTCAGTACCACTTGAGACTTGTGTTTGTTCAGTCAAATGAATAATCGGTTTGAGATTGTAATCCACACAATTTTCTTCAACATTATCATGCTCATCGTGTTTATCGTGTTCAGTTTCAAGTTTACTTTCGTCTTGTTTATTGTTTTTCACGTTGTCATGTGGGTTCACATTTTCCTTTGTTACAGCGTCCCATTCACTACTACACCATATGTCATTTAAATTTATACCGTCTTTTTTAGGAAAGCTGCTCTTCGTTTCATTTGTTTTGTCCTCTTTGCCTATTTGTTTTTTTCAATTAATACGGAATGTTTTGTTTTTCCAAAGAAAAACAAAATGTGAATATAAGTGTCTATGGCTCAACTCGGAGATGACACACTAAATTTTGAAAAGGACCGGAATAATTGATTTTCAATTTCACTGTGATTGGAGTCATTTGATTTCACTGCAGACTTTGGTGCAGGTGAACATGGAACGATGTCAGGAACTTCAAGGCTGTATTTTTTTAATGAGACACAAAAACAATAAGAGTCTGTTTTTAAATAATATCCATTCCCACTTAACAACGCTTCAATTTTTTGCTTGTTCTAGCGAGTTATAACGAGGGACCAATTTTGGAAAAAAAATTGTCTTCTCTGTCAAATGCCCGTTGACTGTCACTCGTTTCATCATTGTACCTTTTCATCTTTTTCTTTTTTTTTTGGTGACACTCTTTTATATTAAGAAGTACTATAAAAAAAAAGGAGTGTTTTTGCACAAATCACTCTTCATAATACATTTGCAGTCCCAAATTCTTCATCTTGGGTTGGTCTTCTTTTTGAATTTTTCATTGTAAATTTGTTTGCTTGGCTCTTTAGCTGAGAAACGGCAGCAATATATTTTGGCCCCTTTTTTTTTGGTCAGGCCTTTTTTTATAAGCTTCTTGTGACGGCAACATGAGATCTATGCACAAATTTTTTGTATTGTTGCATTTTTTGTGATTGTTCACAATTTTCATACTAAATTGAAAAATCATCTATTGTATTGTCGATTTACAAGATAAATGCTAATAACTTAAGAGTTCTAAAAAAATTGTTACTAGTTTAGAAGTATGTTTGTTTTGACTTATCGTTTGACTCAGTCCAAAAAAATTTGGTAAGAAATTTAAAGCAAATCAATACATTTCAATTATTTATTTTTCTCTATTCTAGCGGAGATCACCCCATAGCCGAACAGTTTTGTCCCAAGAGGAAGACACAATAGAGTATCCATCTAACGAAAATTGTGCGCTAGTGATCTTATCACTGTGATCTTCCAATCTTTGTATCTCTTTCCCTGATTTGATATCCCATATTCGAATAGTATTGTCCCAAGAAGTGGACAGGATGGTAGCACCATCAGGTGAAAATTGGACACTCGTAACCTTATCCGAATGCCCAACGAATCTCTTCAATTCTTTACCTGACGACACATCCCAAATTCGAATTGTTTTGTCAAATGAACATGATACAATTGTGCGACAGTCTGGAGAAAATTGTACCTTTGTAATTCTCCCAGAATGTCCTTTCCATTCTGTTGTCCTTGTGCCATGGATTAGATCAATTAATTGAATTCTGTTATCAGCAGAACAAAAGAGTATAGAATTTCCATCGGATGAAAGTTGCATTGCATTACAATGTAAAATTGGGTTACATTTGATACTATCTCTTCCTGATTCTACATTCCAAATTCGAATGGTTCTGTCTCCAGAGCATGACACGATTAATGTTTCATCTGGTAAAAATTGGGCTCCCACAATATACATGGAATGTCCTTCAAATTTTTTTATTTCTCTTCCTGATACCACTTCCCATAACCGAATTGTTTTATCAAAAGAACAAGACAAAATTTTTTTGCAATCTGATGAAAAATTCACTTCTGTTACAAGGCCAGAGTGTCCTGTTAATACTTGAATCTCTGTTCCTAGTGCTATGTCCCATAGTCGGATTGTTTCATCACTGGAGCACGATACAATCATTCGATTATCTGATGAAAATTTTGCATTAAGTACTGCTTTAAGATGGCCTTCAAATACTCTTGCTATTCCGAAATACTTAATCTATTGTTATATGTGTGACCAGAAAAAAACAAACAAAACAAAAAAATAAGTAAGCGAATCAAACAATTTCTGCCTTACTCAACGTATTTCGAGATGATTTGGTTAAACTCATTAATCCATCCCCAATCGATTTCGGCTGAACAAAGCCAATTTTCGATAACAATTTTTATGTTTTCCTCTGACTTAATATTTGTGCAAACATTTGTACATTATCTAAAAAGAAAAAAAGTGATGTTTATACAAACACTCAACAATCACAGCAAACTTTGTTGTTAGCGATCGCCTTTGATCATCGGTTGATGATTGACTCTTTTCAATTTGATTAGATGCTTCTTGATTGTTCATTCCTCCACAAAGAGAGCATTTTCTAATCCAAACAAAGTTCTTTTGACTTTTTTCAAAATCGAATAAAGATTTGATAGCCCGTTTATCTACTACAACCTTACCAAATAGTAGTTGGTTACTTTTGTTGTTTTCACGTATCGTGTTTTTCTTTTTTTGCATTGATAAGTCCCGTATCATTTCTTGCTTACCAACAAGTCGAAATAATTGACTGTTAAATTGTTCGTTCCATTGATCATAAGAATTTTTTCCAAGATAAACGTCAAAAAAAAAATGGTGCAGTACATAATATTTCATTTACATGGTCAGAGCTAAGTTAAACGTTTCGATCAAATTTGATCTGCTCAACTAGTAAACATCAAATAAGCAGCATTTTATTTCAATTGAGAAACAGATTCATTCAACTGTTACTAATTTTCTTTATATAATCCCATAAGGTATTTACCTTTATTATACTAAAACGCATAGAAAGATTCGAGTAATTATAAAAGTTAGTGTACAAAAATGGTGGATGTCCTATAAAGATAATCGATATTATTAGCAAAAAATTAATTCAATCCATTTAAACTATTTGTAAATCTTGTAGTTTTCAATCATTGTGATGTTATTTTATCTTTCAAAACCAATACAAAAATGGAATCTTTTACAGCATTTGTCTTATTTTCAAAAAACATTACTTCAAAAGAAGCTTACAGTCTTTGTAAGGATTCATTTTAAGCTTACTTTTTTTATGGTTTTTTTCTTTTTTCTCTTCATATAAGCATAAAACAAATAATTTTTCGTTGAGGAAATTACTTTTCTTTATAAAATGAAATTTTACATACTTTTTTTATTATCAACACTAAAAAGAAAAAGTCATGGGGTAAAGTAAATACGAGGACGTTATATCTGAATGTATTCACAAATATCGTTTTGAGTAAATCAGCCAAAATTGGGCTGTTATCCCAAGAATTAGTGCAATATTACACACAAAAAAAAAATGCTGTCAAATGAATACTTATGCAAAGCTCTCTTACACATTGCATTCAAAGATCGTGTTGTAATATCGTCAAGACAGAGGCAACAGTATATGCATATGAAATTGTGTCCCTTCATGCGAATGAAATCCTTCAAAAGCTATACGTAAAATGGTTTGCGACTTAAAAACAAAGGAAAGCAAAAACCGCAACAATTGATAGGCGAAACAGTGAGATTTACCTCTCAAAAAAAAAAAAATTCATTTCGATTTCTTTTCCAATTTTTGCATGCAAAAGCAAGTTTTTTTGAATTTTTTTTTGCAAAGAGGGGGAAGGGGCATGTAATTTCTATTGACTGTTGTTTTGATCCAATTTGTGTAGGGTATTCAATGTAATCATGCATTAAGTTGTTGCATGTGATGCAAAATTTTGTTACACTGATCGACAAACGATTTGTTCATAACCAAGTATCTGTTTTGATGAGGCTCTTGCATTTCTTTGACAACAAAGTGAATGTAATAGATTTGCAAGCCCGTGGGAAAACAACACAAGTCCATAGGATTGGAAGTGCTGATGCATTTCAACTCATTCAATTTGCATATTTTTGTGGTAAGAATTTGGTATTGAAATCCAAATAAACCCGCTTGTTTGTGCTCTAACACCACTTCATTCGCGCCTCGATCAAACATTATTGTCTTCGGATAGTTCATTTCAATTACTCCGTGCATTACGTAGGGGACACACCCTCCCAATAAAAATACCAACAAAACCGTAAGTAGTCCCAAGTCCATCAACACTATCAACAACACGGACAGTATGACGTACAACGTTGGTGTAATCACACATAGTTTCAAAAGCGTTTTGTTGTCGTTTTGCGTTCGCATTTCTGTTATTAACATCCGCAAACCATTGTTTTGTACTATTATGTTCGGTGATTGCATGCCGGCAAGTTGTGCTTGTCCATGCATAAACATTTGCATTTCTAGACCTCCTTGTGCCATCATTTCTTCAAGTACTGATCTATTTTCCATAAACATTGGCCGTTTTTAATACAAACAACGACAAGTCAAGCTTACTGATGAAACCATTTAGCTTTTTTTTTCTAGTCGTTTAGACTCTGGTAGTTGAAGTAAAATAAATTTAGTTGATAACTAAATCAACGTGGCATTGTTTAGCTTTTTACTCCTGCAGCAAAAGTGATACATGCCATGCACATTTCACTTGAGCAGACGTTTGCTTTTTGTAATATACTTTTTGGCACAAATTAAAAATGTCATTTAGAGAACACAAAACGTTTAAATGTATAACTTGAATGTTTATAATGATCATACAAAATTTACATCACCCAGAAAGGTAATATCAGAACATGACATACACTTTTTTTTTATTCAATGGAATAATCATATAAAAAATTTAATACAAGGCTTTAAGTAAGTAAAATAAAAATAAATTGTAAAGTATCTTTGCTGCTTTCTATCGTACTTTGCGTTTACTGTTATGGCCTTTGTGTAGCTGTTGAAGTACTTAGAACAAGAGAGGCACTAGGAATAGCAAATTGATAAAAATAAGTCGTTTAGATAACTGGAATTTCGGCAGAATATATCGTGGTTCGTACCTAAAAAAGTTTTAACTTAGAGGAGAATTTCCAGCTAGCATTGATTCCTTTGTGCGATCAAATTCAAGGACATGGTTGGTTTTGTCTATATTCATTCTCTGTTCACTTTTGCATAAGAAACGCCACAATTGTGATTAAACACACCATCTTCAGCCGCCAAAAAAAGAACAAAAGACAAAAGAACAAAAATTAGCCGCAGCCTTAGCCGGTGGTCGACGAAGTAAAAAAAGGGTAAATTAAAAAAACCGCACTTTATTTTTTTTCTTGCGTTTGTGCGTAAAAAAAAGCAAATAAAAATAAAAAAAGAAATGGGCGAAAGGCAAAGTTAGAGAAAAGAAAGATAACAGTGTGATCTTCTTTGAAGAATCATATGAATCAGCAATGAAAGAAGTCCCAAAAATGAAAACAGTGACAGTAGCCACAGTGAGTGAAAAATTGAAAATTACAGGATCTTTGGCACGACGATTTATTTTAAAATTGGCCAAAGATGGTCATCTTATAAAAAAATATGATGGACAAAAAATGTTGATTTACACAAAATTGCCCAAAACAAAAGAGGATGTAAAAGAAGTAAAAGGAAAGGGCAAAGGTGGTAAAGACAAAGGCAAAGATAAGGACAAAGGCAAAGATAAGGACAAAGATCAAGAAATGAAAGACAAAGACACAAAAGGAGGCAAAGACAAAGGTGGAAAAGATAAAGGCGGAAAAGACAAAGAAGCAAAAGGTGGAAAAGATAAGGAGGCAAAAGGTGGAAAAGATAAAGAGGCAAAAGGTGGAAAGGATAAAGAAACCAAAGGCGGAAAGGGCGATGAGGCAAAAGAAGCCAAAGACAAAAGCAAAGGCGGAAAGGAAAAACCACCCAAAGAAGCCAAAGATAAAGAGGCGAAAGGTGGAAAAGAAAAAGAGCCCAAAGCAGGAAAAGAAAAGGAAACCAAAGGCGGTGCTGAGAAAGAAGCAAAACCTAAAGGAGGCCAGGAAAAAGGAGGACAAGAGAAAGGAGGACAAGAGAAAGCACCAAAAGAAAAACAACCTAAACAACAAAAAGAAAAATCAAAAGACGCTTCGAAACAAACTGAATAATTTGCTTTTGAAATCATGTGAGTTAATTGAGATCCCAGAAATTGTGACGATCTCTTCGTGTTTTTCAAGTTTGAAATTTCTGACAATTCAACTTTAGAAAATGAAATCATTCACATTTTTTAATAAAAAATCATACCTCTTAGGTCAAAGTAACAAAAATTACGTCGGAACGATGTAAAAACGTAACATTAGAAAAATAAGTATATGACAAGTACTCACAAGAAAAAAGTACTATAGACTACTTTTGAATTTTCTTTTTAAACAAAAAAAAGAAATAGTAATTTTGTCATAAAATATAGCAAAAATTGACAATAAATAATTAATATTTTTCCAAATATAAGCTATTTATTATTTGACAAGATCACAACACGCAATAACAGCAGTATATTTGTCTCTAGTAAGCAAAGGAAAGTTCTGTCTGAACTTAGGAATTTCTTTTTCATCAGCTTTGTTCTTTATTTCGTATTACACTTTACACTGTCTTTTTCGTGATAGTCCTTTCCACGCGTTAAAAACTTTTTTTAGTTTTCGTCGTAGACACAAAAACATATCAAAAGTAACAGATATATTTGCGTTTTCGTTTGGTAATTGTTGTGCCAATACTTAAACGCTAACAATTTATGTGCATTGAGTAGTTTATTGTTGACCATTTTAGTGACTAGAAGACGTCCATAAAATAAACTTAAAGAAAGATACACCAGCATTGCCTGAGCCAACGTATAAAAAAAAAAATACCCAACAAGCAAATCAGAAAAATTAGAAATTCAAAACGGCGAAAAAAAACGCTAATAGCAAGGACTCAATGGATAGCAAAAAACGATGAAAGAGTGGCCCTCGTATTCAGTTGTATTTTGATAAAAAAAAGGTTTGACTCCAGCTACCAAGAAAAATGTAGAGCTGTTGTTTACTCCAGAGGGCGTGCCAAAGACAACTCTTGGAAGATATACGTTTTCTCTGGACATAGGAACTTTAAAAAGTTGGTGATGTATTTTTAAATGTGGCGTTGATCATTAAGGCAGTTCCATTTTTCTTCTCTCTCATCGTGAGGTGTTCTCACACATATATATGTATGTGTATATATATGCAGTATTGAGCCACGTGTTTCTCTGTCTTCATTTTGTGCACAGGACCACAATAAATGCTTTGTCATATTCCAACTCCAAGCACACGTTATTTCGAAGTTTATGTCAATGCGAGACAATAGGAAGGAGAAAACTTGCGTACCCTCACATTGACGTTTTGCATATATTGATAAGGCACAAAGTGGTCGTTCGAGTTTGGAGTGTGCAAGACAAACAAGTCCGAGTTGGAGCCTGACACAGTGGTGTCAATCACTCCATAGCTTTTCGTGTCAATCGTAAAGACAATTTTTTTGATGCAGTTGCTACGTATAAGTTCAAAACAGTGCTGACATGGAGCCGCATTGGCAATAGTCCCGTCCGACTTTTTTACTCTGGCAATATAAATAGTGCTGCCACTTAATAAGGATTTGAAGTGCTTTTGAGCTTTTGCTTTGTTAATACAATCATACTCTGCATGAATAGACTTGCACTTGAAATCATGCAATCGTTTTCGGTCACTCACCATACAAAAGCGTCCACTGAAACTTCGATTGTATCCAACTGATAACAGTTTTTTTGATGGCTCACAACGCAAAGTAGCGCATAAGTAATATGCACAAAATTCATCATATTTGTGCTGACCGATGGAGTTCAGTGTGTGACGCAAATACTTCTGCATCAAACAAACGCAAATTTTCTCGATCTTTTTCCTTTGGTATTCCCGCAACCTTTCTAGCCAACTTGTTGAAATTTCCGTCACTTTCGGACAATTTGCCTTTTCTGATCTTGATTTTTAGCGCCACGTCTCTTATATACCCGATGTTTTGCCTGTCAAGGAAGCGACGTAAGATTAATCCGTTCGTGAACAATTTTTTAACAAAAAAGAACGGAGCAGGTTAGCAAACCTATTTTTTTTTTTTTTGGTTTAACAAGCTTAAAGGCTTGCATACAAAATGAAAATAAAGCAATTTCAAGATAGCAAATAACACAACTTATAAAAAGACAAGCAACGTGGCGTATATGTAACAAAAAATTCTTTCACTGTACAGAAGATGTTCTTCAAAATAGACAAAACTGAGTTCGTGTGACAATACTAAAAATGAAATTAAAATAAGATTTTGTTTTATGTTTTACCAAAACCACAATCTTTGTAAATTCTGTTTTAGGTTCATTGTAACAAAGTATTTTTTGTTGTTTGCTAGAATAAGGTGACCCCATCTTTGGTTTTTGTAAAAAAAAAATTTGTTGGACTTGAAAGAGATTCATTTGTTTCCAGGAGTGACAGAAAATGGCCCAACCATTGAAAATTCAAAAGACACAAAAAACGCAATCGGCAGTGTCTCAGGTTAGAACCGGGTCACGTTTTGCATTTTTGCGAAATATTTTTTGATAGAAGTGCACTACAAAAAAATTTGAAGAGAGGGGGGGAGGGAAAGGGGACAACTAGAAAGAAAAAAGTTTTTTTTGAATCGCAATGTTAATGATCATTGTTGTATATTTATTCTTGCAAAGAAACCACGCACAAAAAAAAAAAATTGGTTGGTTTGCTACTCAAAACACAGTCTATTCCAGCCGAGTTTTACAGACACTATGTGCCACCGGCTCCAGTAATTAAGTCGAAAGGCGAAGGCGAAAAGCTCACACAAATAACAATCGGAGATGTTGATGCCTTACAACCAACCGACACCAAGACGACAGGCCCATCGACGACAACAGCACCAGTGTCAAGATCACTAATGAGTGGAATGTACGGAGCGTCCTTGACAGGACGAAAAGTAGCCACGACAAATTCTGTCTTGTCTTCCAACAATACCGACGAATCGTATGTTTTTTTTGTGTGCTTGTTTATGCTCTTATATATACACATTATATATGTCACATATGTATATGTATATGTATATATCTATATTTTTTTTTTTGTGTCCAAAAAACTGAAAAAAAGGGGAAAGATATTATATATGTTCAGATTTTAAAAAATTGTATTTTTTTTCATTTGGTTTGGCGTATATTATATTCACAATAAATATGTGTAAATAAACGTAAATATAAAGCAAAAAGCAAAGTGATCAAAAAGAGGTGGATGTGGATACGAACACACAACGTAACACAATAAGCACGACAACCAACCAAAAAACGACAGTAGGTTCTTTTACGTGCTTTCAATTGATGGGTGGCCGCAGTACGTTCGTGCCCAAAGCGGTGACTGCCAGTGCAATAGCACATCCTCGGTTCGCGAAAACTGGAAGCGAACAAATTCCCAATTCAAAAACAGAGACTGTGAAAGCCAAAAACAATAAAGCAGAGGAAGAGGACAATCCTGATGAGGATGATGAAGATCAAATGAAAGCTGTTGAGGAAGACATCGAACAGTTTGCCTTGGAAAGCGACGGAGAAAATGAAGAGTCAGATTAATAAAACAAAACATAAAATAAAATAAAACGCAACAAAATAATTCAAATAAAAACAAAACAACAAAAAAAAAAAAAAAAAGTAAAGGATTTGAAAAAGTATAAACACATGTCAACACACATGCAATCAAAACTAAATCCTATCAAAAGTACGCAACAATTAAACAATAAAAATATATCACAAAGGAGGGGGGAGTGGAGGATGTGAACAGGGAATACAGAGGGCAAAGAGGCAGGAAAAGTCGGAGAAAAAACCATTGCATATGTTGGGCTTTTTCTCAGTTTTTTTTCTTCTTCATCAGTTGATGCACACCACTTTTGTCAAACATAATGATTAACAAAATCTATCATGATCATCGATTAGCATACAAATATGTGCATCCATTTGGGTTTTTTTTCCCCTCCTCTCCCCTCGTGCTTTGTGTTGAATTTGTGTTTAAGTTATATGTTCATTTTTCAATTTTGTAGCTTGGATAAACATTTGTGACCTTTCTGTCTTTTATTTCCATTTTGTTTTTTTTGTTTTTGTTTTCCTTACATATTTAAGGTTACAATAAGAGCAAAAACATGTTGGATATTGTTTGAATCACTGACGGATTTTTGTTGTTAATTGATTGCTAGTTGGCGCTTCAAAAACTAAACCCTATTTTTCGTTGGATGAATTATGATTGCTGTGTCCATTTTTATTTCTTTTTCCCCCTATTTTTTTATATTCTCTTTTTGATGAGTAAAAGAAGTTTCAATTTTGTAATACTTACTTCACATACACAATGTCTTGTATTTTATGAGTTTTTTTGCTTTTTTTTATTATTATTCCGTTGGCAAACTTTGTTTTGATTGATTTTTTTTCGCTGCCTTTGAGAAACAATCCGAGTTAAAAAAACATAAGACAATGACCTGCTTTAAGAAAAATGCAATACGTGCAAAGGAAAAAAAAAAAGCCCTAAAAGTCGGCATTTGCATTAGTTAATCAACCACCAACTTGTTCCACAAATAGCGCACCATCTAATACTCTTTTTTCAAGAGGAATATCATGTTTTATCCAATCTTCAATTTGGGACATGAACTTAGTTGGAACCGAAAGGGTTTGAATTCCGGGTTT
>ASPP01018796.1:0-10313 GCA_000512085.1 Reticulomyxa filosa
AGTGGCCGATGCGGGATTTGTGAAAGATGAGGCGTTAAGTGAGATGTTGCTTTGAAAATAATAAATAAATATATATGTATATATATATATTTATATATATATATATACATATATATACACATATATACATATATAATTAGAATGCCGTATTTGGTGGTGGCAAGGGTGTTTGAGAAGTTGGCAAAAACGACAAAGCGATTGGAGAAAATTGATATAATGGCATGTTTATTTCGATCGGTAATTCTGTTACGACCCACGGAATTGCTTGCAGTCGTGTATTTGTGTTGCAATCAAATCGCTCCTCCGTATGTTGGACTCGAATTAGGAGTCGGCGATCAAGTCATTATGAAGTCTTTGGGCGAGAGTACTGGACGAAGTTTGAATGATATTAAATCCGATTTCACAAAAGCCGGAGATTTGGTTATTTGCATACATATACAATATATATATACATATATGTATATTGTTATTTTGCATTGTCTGTATGTATGTATGTATGTATGTATGTATGTATGTATGTGTGTTGTTTTCAATATGCAAGGGAGTGGTCGCGGTAGCTAGTCGATCTCGACAATGCACGATCTTTGCACCGAGAATGCTGACAGTGCAAAGTGTGTTTTCCACGTTAATAAGTGTGGCGAATTCGGAAGGGAAACAGTCGATGACTCAAAAAGTCCGACTGATCCAGAGTCTGTTTGTAGCGTCACGTGAGACAGAAGCCAAGTTCATTGTGCGCCATTTGCAAGGCAAGCTGCGCATTGGCGTGAACGAGCAAACGGTGTTAGCGGCTTTGGGCCGAGCTTGCGCGTTTACGCCACCCGCAAAAGTGCCGCCGGTCGTTGACATGTCCAAAGAATTGATGAATAGCGAGCAAATGGAAGAGTTGGAATGTCACAACACGGCGTTGATAAAAAAGGCTGTTTGTGAACTGCCCAATTACGAATTGGTCATTCCAGCATTGGTTCGATATGGCATTGATCATTTGAATGAGCATTGTCATATTTCGCCAGGTTTATTTATTTTTTTTTTTTTTTTTTGGGAGGGAAAATGAAAAAAAGAATGTAACACTATTGTATATGTATGTGTTCTTTGTAAAATGATATATTTCAAACAAGGCGTGCCAATCAAAGTAATGTTAGCGAAACCAACGAAAGGAATCGCAGAGATTTTAGAGAGATTCAAAAGTATGAAGTTCACACTGGAATTCAAATATGATGGCGAAAGGGCGCAAATACATATTCTGTCCGATGGCACCGTCAAAATATTCAGTCGAAATGCTGAAAACGCAACTGCGAAATTTCCAGATTTGGTCAACAGCATTCGCAAAGTTAAGTGCAATTGCAAAAAAAAAAAAAAAAGTGTTTTGATTTTACTCAACTCATAATTCAACCCATTTATAAAACTGGTCTTTGTTCTTGTTGACAGCATTTGAAACCGGACATAACCTCGGCCATCATTGATAGCGAGGTCGTCGCCTACGACCGCAAAGAACACAAAATATTGCCCTTTCAACAATTGACCACGCGCAAACGCAAAGACGTGAACGAAGCTGATGTCACCGTGCAAGTTTGTGTGTATGCCTTTGATTTGCTGTTTATCAACGGCCAGTCGCTGCTGTCCGAGCCTTTCGAAGTGCGTCGCTCGAAGATGCATCAGGCCTTTGAGCCCAAACAAGGCGAATTTGCCTTTGCTCACTATAAAGACACCACCGACCCCGAAGAGATCCAACAGTTCCTGGACTTGGCCGTGGAGGCCTGCTGCGAAGGCATAATGGTCAAAACTTTGGATATCGACGCCACTTATGAACCTGCTAAGCGATCTCGCAAATGGCTCAAAGTTTTGTAAAAAAACACATGGCTTATGTATTATACGTAACAACGTTTGTATAATATATACGCATACTTGTATAATGCACATTTTAAACAGTGCAAGAAAGATTACTTGGATGGCGTTGGTGATACATTAGATTTAGTGGTGATGGGGGCATTCCATGGAACGGGCAAACGAACAGGTACTTATGGGACATATTTACTTGGCTGTTGCAATTCTGAAAATGACAACTTTCAGAGCTTGTGCAAATGTGCCACCGGCTTTTCCGATGAACAACTAAAAGAGCTAACTGATGTAATGAAAAATCATGTTGTTGGAAAAAAACCCTCTGAATACGAAACTCATATGGACTGTCCAATCTGGTTTGAACCAAAAATTGTGTGGGAAATCAAATGTGCAGATTTGACCATATCTCCGGTTCACTGTGGTGGTGTGGGTGTTGTTCACGAGTCGAAAGGAATTGGACTGCGTTTTCCAAGACTTGTGCGAAAAAGAGACGACAAAAGTGTCGATGATGCTACAAGTACTGATCAGGTTATTGAAATGTTTCAAAATCAAAAACATATGCAATAAATCATCCATCGAGATGGGCAAATGAGGGAGATTCGGGATTTGGGCTTAATGCTTTTTGCTTATTGTTGTTTTTGTTGCACTGTGCTTGAATTTTTTTGAAAATTGAAAGGGTCGTGGGAGGGAAAATGGTCTTTTAAATTAATTGAAAGAGTAAAAACCGCAATTTATTTTTGTTGAAAATTCTGTCAAAAAAGAATTTACATTTTTCAAAAAATTAGAAAAGATACGATGCTTATTCATCTTTAGTGCGTTGTCTATACAACCTCATCTGCTTACCATATCATATAGGAGTGATTGCAGAGTATATCCGTCACTGGAAGTTGATTTTTTGTTAAGTTATTGTTGTTAAACAAACGAAAAAAGACATCAAGAGAGTTGGCCTGCGATCGTGTTAAGGTAGTTTGCAAACTAAAGGTAAACATTATTTAATTCTATAAAAAAAGTATGTTATAACTATTGCTATCATTGCAAAAGTGTTGTATGAGATGAACATTTTTTGTAACATATTTGCAAATAGTTGACTCCTCTTCACCACCAACATTGTTGAGAAAAGAAAAATGTTATAGAAAAAAGTTTTTGTTACATCATTGTGCAGCTGACATTGGAGAACCAGCCATGTTGTAGATTGACACCATCAATTTGCATGTCATTTTTGAAGTCTTGCAAACTTTGTGGACTGTGCCAACCACTCCAGTTTTCAATTTCGGGGAGCATTTCAATCAAAATGTGTTTATATACTTCCCGCTTTTGCAAGACATAGTTACCAATGACAAAGTATCTGCGTTTAGGTTTGTTGGTGTTACTAAAGAATTTGTTTTTGAATATTTTGATTTGAAAAAGATGGCTATTTTTGGAAAAGTCAGACAACATGTATTCCAGTTGCTCCGCGGCTTTTTTCGACTTTTCATCTGTTTTTTTCCTGCTTTCAAGATTATCATTAGTCGGATGTTGAAACACACTACTTCCGCTTAATGCCAGCAGCATTTCCACCAATTCAATGGCGTGGTTTTTAATGCAACTGTCAAGCGCACTCTCACCGATTTGATTTTGTAACTGTGTAAATCGAGCGCCATGATAGATCAGCAACTGCATCAACATCAAGTCCCCTCCGTGCCATTTACCTTTTCTTATCACTTGTTTGTCTTTTTGCGTTTCTTGTGCGCCCTTTTTTGTCTCTGTTGCATCTTCAGTAACTGGATCTTTTTTTTTTTTTTTTCAATAGCATTGCATATTTTTGGTTTTGCATGCATACGTCCCCCCTTTTTTTTTTTTTTACGATTCTCAAATCTCAACCCCCCCCTTTTTTTTCACTGTCCAATTCAAGGCTTACCTGAAATTGGAATCCATGTTGCGTTTTGACGCCATCCAATCGTCGCCATTTGCGACCAACAAAAGTCAACTTGGGTTTGCAAGTTTCCTATGTATTCCAAAACCACCGATGTTGTGTCGCGGTCCAGTGGAGAGTAGATCATTATCGTGTTCATTATTTCAGAGGCCAGTTCGAGCAGTTTCAGGGCCTTGTCGATATTTGAGTCCAGAATTGCCAAATATATGGGAGACAAACGAGGATCTTCCACTGATAAATCCACATTTAGGTTTGTATCTGTTGAAATTATAGTGAACATGATCAGAAAAAACTACAAGGGAGGAGACGAAAGAATCACAACACTTATCTCGTTTTGTCTTTAACGCAATCAAATCATACTGTCACTAGTTTTTTTTTGGATATCAAAAACTTTGCAGTTTTGGTCGTGGATTATTATCATGATCTTGGATTTTAATATCAACAAGACAGTAAATATTTGCTAAAAAAAAAAAAAAAAGTCGCTTCACTGAGCGTGCGTAATGTCAGTATTTGACGTCTTCTTTCTTTGAAATAGTACACTAATCAAAAATAGTTTCTCTTGCTCCGCCCCCCCCCCTTGAATTTTTTTTGTTGGTCAACCGAACAGTTAAACAAATAAAGGCAGATTAAAATCGTTGTTAACAATTTTCACAACAAAAAGATTGACCAGTTTTGAATAAATATTTCCTTGGTGATTTTTGTGTACACAGTGCAAGAGCAAAAGCAAGCAACAGTAATTTGAGTTTAAAATTCTGTGATTTGTTCTCCCCTTTTTTTCCCCTCTCTCTTTCTCTTTCTCTTCTTTTTTTCTTCTCTGTTTTTTGTTTGTTTTTTTTTTTTTGCCTTCTTCTACTCCAAAAAAAAATTGCTGCAATTTTTGTTTGTTTATTACTGTTGTCGCCCAAGTAGCGTCACTTTAACCCATAATTTGTTGTCTTGCACAAAAAAAAAAAGGTGATCATTGTGAAATTTTTGGACATTGGAAGAAAGAGACCAAGTAATGCATAGCCAAAACAATATTAAAGCCTTAAACTTTTTTATTTTTTTTTTTAAAAAAAAATAAAAAAAAAAATAAAAAAGTTTAAGTTTTATCTTTTCTTTGTATGTATGTATATACGTGTGTATGTGCAAGAAGAAGAAGAAGAAGAAAGCATTAAATAGCACATAAACATATCTAACGAAATTATTTAGAGCTTATTATTGAATAAAAAGCACGTGGAAGGAAAGTGATCGTGTGTATTATTGGAGCACTTGCACCCTAAATGCTTCAAAGAACGGAGGAATCACCGGGATGGGAGCGACAGTGGCGTAGATATAATTGGGTATGGGACTTCCCAGTGACGACAGTGCAGCAAGGCCACAAAGTGGTGAACAACAAAGAAAAAGAAGATGCACGTGACCAAGGAGCAAAGCTGACCTTTGGCGAAGTGTTGGACTGTGGAGTTTTGTTGGCGTTGCACAATCTTAATGCACGCCGTAAACGAGTGTTTCAAGACTTAGGAATGGGCTCTGGTAAAATGCTTCTTCAGGTATAAGAGTGTGTTTTTCTTTACGAAGCGATTTTTTTTTTTTTAATTGGCCAAAAAAAAAAAATTTTTTATTTTTTTTTTTTTTTTTTTTTTTGGCAAAGAGCATGCATGCACTGCATTTTTTTGTTTCGATGACACAAGAGTCAATCCCCCACCCCACACTAAACATATATTCATTCACACAGACTTTTTTGCACTGCACGAGTCTGACACACTGTGTCGGGGTGGAATTGGCAAAAGGCCGATATGAATTGGCCGAAAAAAATCTCAAGCAGCTGTTAAAACTGGGATGGAGAAAGCGATCTTTTTTACGAGTCGAATACAAAAAGGGAGAGTTTATGGTATGTTATTATTATTATGTGTGCAAAAATTTTTTTTTTTTGTACGTATGTGGTGCGTATGTGCGTTTTTTAATTTGGGAAAAAAAAAAAAGGGAGAGAAACAAAAAAAAGTGCATTCTTTTTTTTTATGTGTGTGTGTGGATGCAAAACTTGCAGAAAATTGTCGAACGCTTGCCCAACCAACATCCAAACAACGGCTGGAAAGTTGGTGACGAATGTGTCGCGTTTGTCCCAAATCTCAGAAACGACAAACACAAAATGATTTCGTACAGAGCACGTATAGTGCAGACTTATTACATCACGTCAAAAAGTAACCCGAGCAAAAGTGACACTCCAATGTGCAATGTGGTCGATGTGGAGTTGTTGGACTACGTAGGTGAGTCCTCCTCGGACGTAGTCAATCGTCCTCGACATTGGACATAACCACTTCATCGTCCTTGTCCTCCTCCTCCTCCTCTTCGCCCTCCTCTTCCTCCTCTTCCTCACCCCCCTCCTCTTCCTCTTCCTCTCCCTCTTCCTCTCGTTCCTCCAACATATTCACTGTCGCCACCACCTACGTATTTCTACCCACACATGTTCGCACATTGGAAATTTGGCTTGGCAGCTTGTTCGACTACCGCACGCTTTTGTGCTGCAGACTTGTGCATTTTGGAAACAGACTTTCCCTCTGAAATGCACCCGCTTTTGGTTCAAAAAATGTGTCAATCGCCAATTGGGTGTACGTTCTTGACGTATCACGACCTGAAGAGACTCGACTGCTTCAATTGGCAGCATCTGCGACAACTAGACGTCAATGTCTACGATAGTGACAGATATATCACGAGTTGGTCGCAAGGATGGAAGTTTTATTTGTGGGAGCATGTTGACCCACTTCATGCGCCATTTCGATTTTTAGTTACATAACAAAAAAATTTAATTTTTTTTTTTTTTGTGCAAAAAAAAAACTTTTTAATACGTATTTTCGTAACATGTATATATATATATACATATATGTATATATTATTAAATAAAATAATAATAGTAATTAACAAATGATAAAAATGCTTCCACATACAAACAACACTCACGCAAACAACATTTTTTTTTTTCCCTTCCTTTCTCACGCACATGCACACATGCACACAGAATCGTCGCGTTCAAGATCTTTTTTATGGCTGCAGTATAGTGTTCTACGAAAATAAATCGCCCACACAATACCAATACGGTGAAGTAATGTACAACAATACAATTTCCAAAATGCTGTTCATCATGACTTCTGTGGTTACAATGCCAAATGACGAAAACGTCAAAAATGATGACGATGATCAACGTCATACCTCCTCTTCTCCCGAATGCTACACCAAAATTATCACTGTCTCGTATCAATCCTCTCTCTCCAAAAAAAATAGTGCACCCGTGGGAACGCCAAAAAATAATGTGGATTTTCACATCAATGACCTCACCATCTTCTTGTCCAATCATCGCTTCCGGCTTTACGAAAAAGTGTCGGCGTTCGTCCCGGCACGCGTGGCCGGAAAAAATTTGGGAAATGGAGACATTTTTGACTTGGAACGGGGCACAGTTGTTGGTATCTTGCCACAGGCTTTGAGCTACGTTGTTCGGTATGACGAATATTCCAATGAGTATACAACCCAACTATCTCAACAATATGTCTTCAAAGCACCAAGTTTGGTTTCAAGGAGAGAGAGATTTTTTATTTTTTTATTTGACATGAGGGGGGGGGAAAAAAAATAATAAATTAATATTAAAAAAAAAAAAAAAAATTGAACTTTTTTTGGTTCCCTTGCGTGGAGTTGCACAAAAGTAAATAAATATCCTGGCACATATACACAAGAGAACGTTTTGTGTTACTGCATTTTTTGCTTGAAAAAGAGACACAATTTGCGGTCGGGGACGAAGTAGTGGCGTGCTGGCCAAGAAATGCTCAAAACAAAAACTGTTCTGAGCGATATCGTTTGTTTCCTGGATGTGTGACTAACATTAATCCAGACACGACTTATCAAGTGGAATTTGAAATCCCGGAGACTATGTTGCATTCCCTTCTCACTCCAAAATGTATGAGTCTCACGGAAACTGATAGTACTAGCAACAGTGCAAATGCAGCTGACCAAAGTAGCTTCGAAACGACACCACAGATCCAAAAAACACAAAAATGTTGTGTTCGCTACGTGCGAGAGATGTGGATAACATATCCTGATCGAAGAGATCATTACACGCCCTTCAATGATTCTTCTTTTAATGCACATGATGATTTTTATCAAAAATATCCCCCTCAAACAGTTATAAAATATATACATACATACATACATGCATACATGCATACATAAATATATATTTAAAATTACGTAGTGTTTTTTTTTTTTTTAACAAAATAAAAACGTGTACCTTGCACAGTGCTACAAATGGAACATTAACGTGATTTTGGAGTGGCTCAATTATTTGAGTTTGTATCAACTTGTAAAACATATCCGACGCAATCAATCTTGCACAAAAATCAATGGCAAACATTTATTGGATTTTAAAATAAATGAAAACAGCACCAGCCATAAGGATTCTTTGATATCACAAATTTATTCTTTGTTTTTGTTTAATCACAGCAAAATATGCAACCAAGATAGCCCTTCTTCCAGTTCATTTCCAATGACGATGGATACTGATACCACTTCTGACTCCAAAACATCTTCTCCATCCTCAAACTTTTTAAAGGCAGACTCTTCTGATCAAGTCTCCATGGACGACGCGAGCTTGGATTCATTGAAATTGACATCGTTCGAATTGAGGAATTTTTCATCTCAGGTGCAATATTTACAACAGTATCATTTTGTGTATTTTGGTTCTCAAAAGAGCAACGGGCTGAAAACTACCATCAAAAACAAATTATTGGAATCAACAAAACCTTCTATCAGTCATTCAAAATTAAAATCGCTCACGAGGTTTATTGCTGACACAAAAGTTAGACATTAAATCTTGCTCGCTGAGAAAAGACAATTGTTGTTAAAAAATAACTTGACGCGCACTCTGTTCGCTTGAAGAACAGACATTGTTTGCTTCAAAGACATTTCATTTTGTGTTTTTCTAACAATGTTTTGACGATTTTTCAAAAAATTGGCTTAGAGTTAAATTAATTTCTCAAAGAAATATCAAACGCCATTTGACACACATGTCATATTGCTCAAAAAAAAAATATTTTAAATAACAATCTAGTGTTAAGAAAGATAGTGTCTTGGAAAATAATTTATATTTTAACAAATTTTTCAAATGTTTCTTAAAAAGTATAAGTACTTTTTTTTTTTTACAATTGATATTAATTCGCTATCCTCAGTATAAAAAAGGACTATAGAGAGATCTAAAAAAAAAAAAAACGACAGCCCTATGAATGGATGTCTATAATGGTTGTTCGATTATGTAAACTAGTATATTTTGACAATAACAATATGCAACTTTGATGAAGATTTCATGGCTTACAAAATCAAAACAAATTGCACACTGCAATTTGATTTTTACAAGTTAAATAGTGATAAAAAAAAAATTAAAAATTGTGTCAACAAAAACAATAACACAAACACAACCGCAACCACAAGCATTTTAACCAAAATTGTCTTCTTTTCACATGATCAAACAGTTTTTGCGAGTTCGAACCCTTTCAGGTAACATTTCACAAGAAATTTCAATTCTGGCAATTTCTTCGTCTCTAGGATCACATAGACGTGCAACTTCATCCTCGACGCCACTCCAAACATTTTCTTGCCACCATAGGTCATTGTTTGTTCTGAATTCCGCACCACCGACAATTACTTTCAAACATTCGTCTGAAGCACAAAACAAAGAGTTGAGAGTTAATATACTACCTTGTTATCGTTGCTATATTTCTAATGTGGATTTGTTTACATATGCATTGCAAAAGTGACTAACTTGGTGCAAGTGTGCGATCACCAGGCAATGAAAACTTTTTACTTTTATCGGCATTGGTGAGATAAAAGCCTTTCAAATTGACTTGACCGTTACTTATATTTTGTATTTCCAACGTCGAACTACACAAGTCCATGGCCGAAAATTGAAGAGGACTCGACAGGCCCGGTGTCTAATTCAATATAATTTTGTATCCCATCTTTATTACTATCTCATTTTTTTTTTTTAGAAAGAAAAAAAAAATGCATGCACTAATATTATTATTACGTCTGTCGTCAATCCAATGATTCTCAACTTCAAAAAACTCCAATATCGACTTTTGAGATTTGGTGGACTGATCAATTTCGTTTTGTTCAGGACTTTTGCGTTTGTGTGCCGAGTCCTTTCCAGATGATCCAGCGCCATTCTTTTGATTACTAAAATTGCTGCTGTTCTTGTTTTCATCATTTTCTTCGTCGCCACAATTTTCGTCTACCTCATCCAGTTGTTGTTCCTTCTCTGTTTCCACAAAACCCTTTTCTTGTCCATTATTCGTACCACTTTTTTTCCCGCCACTTCCAGCGTTTGTCACTGTCGCGGTCTCTTTCCCCCACGTCGAGCCAGGAGTGATTTCATTGGGACTACCAGTGAGCATGCGTTTCTTACGTCCTGACCCAAATAAATTGGAATAGTATCCAGCTTCTTTTTCAGCTTCGCTTAATATACTGCGATACAACTATAAGTGTTATTTTTTGAAATTTTTATACACCACACACACACACGTCCTTTTTCATAAAGGGGGGAGGG
>ASPP01018799.1:0-15565 GCA_000512085.1 Reticulomyxa filosa
AAAAAAAAAAAAAAAAAAGCAAGTGGAAAGTGCTCCCAAATGCCTGTCTGCTTGTGTTTGGTCTCCAAGTATAAATTTTTGTCACTGTTGGACCAAATGATGGATTACGTATTGACAAGATGGCTGTGCTGTCCCGAGGCGATGTTTCCATTCCTCGATAGCATCCTGAGCCATCCCACCCCTTCGCTGGGCGATTTGATTCACGTCCACGTGAAGTCACAAACCCCAAATGTGCCCGATGACACGGTGACTTTATGGCTGCAGGACACGTTCCACGTTTCGTTGCGTCGATTGTTTATGACGTTGTCTATTGATGTCATTATCGTGGTCATATCCTGCATTCTCAGTGAAAAAAGGTTACTTTTTTTTTTTTTTTTTTTGAAGTGAGAAAAGGGAGGGTGTTTTTTTTTGCATGGACCCTACATGTTATACATACATGCGCATTGCAATAAGAATGGAAATGATTCTTTGATTGGACGGGGCGGGGAAAAACAATAGAATAGTATTTGCAAGCGACTCATTGCAAAAATTGAGCAGCTGTATCCACGGATTTATGTCGGTGATATACCCTTTCCGTTGGCCACATGTGTTTATTCCGATATTACCCGAAAAGTTGCTGAACTATTTAGGAATGGCGTCCCCGTTCATTGTCGGTATCAAGCTGTATTTGGCACAATACCTAACGCGCTTTTCGATGAACGACATGGTGTTGGTAGACCTGGATCACAACACGATCAAGTCCAGCTACCGCGAACTGACGAAATTGCCGTACGAGCCCACGCGGAAGTTGAAGCGCGAGTTGACACGACTGTTCAAAAAGTCGAAGGAGCTGTTGTCGATAGACACAAAGAACATTGACTCCAAAGAAAACGCGGCCATGTCCGCCTTTGCTGCGGCCACAAGCTCGACGTCCACCCTTAAAGTCAAAAAATTGAAAATTTTTGACAACATTCAAGGTTTTTTTTTTTTTTTTTTTTACTTATTTATATGAATTAATTCATTTTATTAATAAAATGAATAGCTTGTAAGTAATACAAATTCAAATAATAATAATAATAATAATAATAAAACAACTACTTTTGTAATACTCTTATTAATTGAATGAACAATTGGGAAAAACACTAGACATTGCCAGAGGGTGGGACGGGGATGCGTACTTGGATGCTTTTTTGGCCTACTTTGTTGTGCTGATCGGCGATTGGAAGCACTTTTATCACGCCCACTCGCCGACGGTGCCGATCCCACCTTTTCACTTGGCGATTGAGGACGTGCAGCAAAAACTGGTCGCGCAAATGATAAGGACGGGCCATCCATTGGCGAATACGTGGAAGGAGGCGGAAATGACGCCACTAGTGCTGAATGAACGTGAAGATGACAACGACGACGACGACGACGGCGATGGCAATGATAACAAAGGACACGGGTTGATGACGGTGGCAACGAGTGGCAATGACAGTCCTCGCAGCACCCAAGGCCCAGATGGCCTTGTCGATTCCATGGGACGTCGGAGGTCTCTAAGTCACAGTATGAGCGCGAGCTACGGTAGTGCGATTTCCCTCAATTTGGATGGCCCTGATCATGCCAATCCAACTTCGTCTTCGCCGTCGTCGTCGCCTCTGATGTCTCCATCCCCGGCCCCGTCCAACAAATCCCCTTCGCTGGGCAACAAATACATGGGCGGGCTGAAGGCGTGGGGAGGGAAGCTGTATAAAGCTGCCGCCACCACTGTTGCTTCCATGAGTGGAAGTGGAAACGCAAATGCCAATGAAGATGAGAATAAAAATAATAATAACAACAATAACAATACCAATACCAATAACAATAACAACAATACTAATGACAATGACAATGGCAATGGCAATGGCAATGGCAATGGCAATGGTGACAGAAACAGAAATGGCAGTGGTATTGGCAATGGCAATGGCAATGGTAATGACAATGATCACGACAATGAGAGCAAGTACGATGTTTTTAATGAGATGGTCGAGAGCGGCCGTAAGCAGAGCGCTCAACATGACTCCAACGAAAATGTAGATCGAGACAAAGACCGTTGGATCGACCAATCCACGAAAACGACCAACAAGCAAGAACCGCGAATCACATACGACGAAGAAGCACTGAAGTATCTCACTATCTTTTGTCAAACGCAGCTTTTCCAAAACTGGTTTGTCCAGCAACAACAGCACGATTTGCATCCCAATGTCAAGCTGCAAACCATGCAAGTAACTTGTGTTTGTTTATTTAATAACATTGATATATGTACATATACATATATATATATATATATATATGTATATGTATTCTTTAAAAGGAACGCTTTGACTATGCCATCAAAAATCGTTCGCAGTTTGGTGGCTTTTCATACTCGGGTTGCTTCAAATTTCTCAGAGCAGCGGCAGCGAGACGTGAAAAGAGAATGAATTTGACGTCCAATTTGAAGGGCCACGTGGATGATATCACGGCACTGACATCCAACAAAGAATTGGAAGTCTTTGTGAAACAAAAAGAAAAGCTTGCCAAACGACTGGCCATGGAAGGCCATCATCCTCGTCTCTTCCATGCATTTTCCAATGTGTTGGATTATCGGTTAAAAGACACTGTTGGCAAAAACCATCCCCATGGATTGATGGCCCTGTTTTTGCTACGAACGTTTTTGGAAAAGTCGAGCGATCGCTTCGTCGTCGCTGCCACCAATTATTTTTTCCCAAGCATCGTGGAACTCACCAAATATAAAAACTCAAACGAACGTGTCCAATCTGAGTTCATATTAAACAGTCCTTTTTTTTTTTAAAAAAAAAAAAAGGTTTGTGGATAGAGATACACACATACATATACACCAGTATGCGAGACCAAGCGACGAAGTTGTATCAGCTGATTACTTCCAGCGACCAGTTAAGAAAGGCTAGAATTGGACTGTATGGGGCATTCAAGGAGTTGCACAACTATCAGTTCAAAGAGGAGGACCACTTGGAATTCATTAAGAAATTGAATCTTGTCGAAGAAAAAATTACCAGTGTGGACTTTACTCAGCACGAACTCGATTTGACTGATGAAAGCGATCAGCATGCCATTACTGCCTTCTTACGATTGCATTTAGATTTCAATTACGAAGGCAACGTTGTCTTTAGTCAGGTTAACTTGGTCTCATTGTGTAAATCAACACTTAATTTTGGGGCTTCATCTTGTGTTTGCTTACGTTTGTTTATTAATTGTAATAATAATAATAATAATAATAATAACAAAAGACGTCACAATTTGATGCGAAAAATCCTAATCCATATCGTGGCAAAATGGCGGCAGGAGAAGTCAAACTTATCCCTCCTTTTTGTCATTTGCGCAGCCAATTTCGACCTCCAGACTCGTGTCTCGCTTCAAGATTTCAGGACGATGATGAGGACGAAATTGAGTATGAACCGACACCGAATCGTCCTGCTGACAATCAAAAGACAACCGATCCCAAAGAAAGTATACCCGATTATAACTTGCAATCACTCAAACAAATCGCAATTGATAATCAACGACTTAGTCGTTAAGACCAAATCTTTACTTTCTGCTCCTCTTAATAAATAAATAAATAACATTCTATTCTGTTCTTGCTCTGTTCCTTTCTTGCACAGCTGCGAGTGACATTTCAGCTGCACCGACTCCATTGAACGAGGATAACGGGCATCAAACTCCACCACTAACTCGGGTTGATAGTAGTGATCCTTGATCATTTTGATTGATTACTATAAGCAGCACAACAGTTTTGTCCTCAAAGCCAAAACTGTTGTAATTTTCACTTATTATTTTTGTTGTCAAATATAAAAACACTTGAAAAGTTTTTTCAAAGGGTACATGTAAAACTGGAAGAGGGATGGGATGCAAAGAAATAGACTGTGTGACCGAAAAAAGTTGTATAGCACATTATCTCACAATTTTGATTTTTTTCCCAAAAGATTTCACTTGTAACAAAAACAAAGGAAAAGTTGTGTATGCACATCTCCCTTTTTTTTTGCTTCTGTTTGTGATTGTGTTTGAGCATTTTGTTTTTTACCAAACTTTGGATCAAGAAGTTATGTAATGTCATTCAAACTTCTAATGTTATGTTGGGTCTATCTATTTTCGAGTCATGAGGATCTCATTAAATATTCTTTTTTGATATTCACTATACTTTGTTTAATTTGTAAAAAAGTTTTGTTAAATTGTTGCTTCAACCAACAAAACTCCTAATCTACAAAGTCACGGTTTCTAACATTTTTCATAGTCGACAAGTTATTTTTTGAGTGAAAGAAAATTCAGTAGGAAAATTTGAAGAATGGCATTGGAACAAAAGAATACAGAGATTGCCAAGTGTCATGTCGAGAATATCTCCAAACCGACAGTTTTTCCCTTTCCATATACCCCCTATCCTCCCCAACAACAATTGATGGAGTGCCTGTATCGTACGTTAACTGACGGAGGCGTGGCAATTTTGTCAAGCCCGACAGGAACGGGAAAGTCTTTAAGTATCATTTGCAGTTCTTTGCACTGGTTATTAAGTCAATCCAGCCCTGCACATACAAACAAAACTGGTAAGTGTTGAATAAGACTCACCTCGAAGAGCGAAGGAATCACACACACACTCACCCAATCACAAAAAGATCAGTCCGAAAAAGAAACCTGCCAGATTGGATGACGACTTACTTGATCAGCAAAAGAAAAAAGAGAAGTTTAGTTACTTGTCAACTTTTTGTTATTTCAGCATCAAAGACTGCAGACAATATTTGTACAGAAAAAAAAGACGCTCTCGCTTTCACACATAAAAAAAAAAATTGTTGCAGGAGCAAACAAGACAGAAAAAGCTTGAAATATTGGAGCAATATGAACAACTGGAACGAAACGCAGCAAACAAGAAGCGAAGATACAATCACACGTTTGGTTACTCTTTGTTATTTTCATGGTTGTTTTGTCCCAATCTATTGAAACTCTTCCCTCTGTACAAATAGCAACGGCGAAGGACTGCCCGCCGGAGGCACTAACCAAACGGACACCAAAAATCGAAGTGTGAATGAATGGATGGTGTGTTCTAGTGTTATTTATTTATTTATTTATTTTTTTGCAACCAATCAAAAAACATTTGAGTTGTAACGTTTTACAGAAAACATTTGGGTTGTAACGTTTTACAGAAAACATTTGGACTAGAATCATCGTCAACCAACTCGTCAGCAATGACTGAAGTAGCTTCCAGATGTCGAGTTATATTTGTTATTCTATGTGCACATACACATATGTATATATCTAGAGAAGCACGTTCACAAAAAAAAAAAAAAAAGACCCCGCAAATAATTTATTGCTCTCGAACACACTCGCAGCTACAACAATTTATAAAAGAGATTCGCAAGACCAAGTTTAAAGACGACCAGTTGGAAATTGTCCATTTGGGCTCACGAAAGCAGCTGTGTGTGAACGACGACATCAACCAAAAACAAGTGGGCGTGGAACACATCAATGAAAAGTGTTTGGAGATGCAGCAGAGTGCCTCTGTTCCTGGAGAAGTCAAAATCCACGCGAAGAATAAAAAAGCAGCGACAGCAAAGGGAGGAGAGTCCACTAAGATATCAGCAGCGGGTCAAAAGAATGAAGCCGTCCAAGCGAAAAAAAGAAGTCGAGCACAAATGGAAAACGAGGCGAAACACGGAGCCAACGAAGCAAAGAAAAAGGGCAAAAAGCAAAGCAAGTGTCCGTATTTAAATGATCGAATCGAACAGTTTTCGCTGATGTCAACACTGGAAATGCATGATATCGAGCAGTGCTTTGAGTTGGGCAAAAAAATGAACGCATGTGCTTATTATGGCATCCGCAAAAATGTCGCCACTGCTCATTTGATTGTTGCGCCCTATAATCTGCTTATTCAGGAAAGCGCACGAGAGTCGCTTGGAATTCAGTTGAAAGACAATGTTGTCATTATTGATGAAGCACACAATCTCATTGAAACAATCAATGTTATAAGCTAAACGAAGCAATGATGGTGGAGTGAAGGAGGAGGGAGGGAGGAAAAGAATAATAATATTACAACTTTCTTGCACATACATATATACACATATACATATACATTTATATATTTATATATTTATATATATATATATTTTTTTTTTTTTATTATTCGTGGGAAACTTAGGCAACGCATACATTTTGCGTCACATTGCAAACATTACAACTGGCCCATGATTTAGTGAAGCAGTACTTTAGCAAGTATGAAAATCGGTTCAAATTTGGCAATGCTGCAAGACTGAAGCAGCTGTTGAAAGTGTTGGAGGCTTTTCTCCACTACCTGGGAGAAAGTGGTGTGCAAGATAAAAGCACGGCGTTCAACGGTGGCTCTTTCACCGCTGTTGTCGTAAATGGAGATGATATGTTGTTCGATATGAAAATTGATCACATGAATTTCTATGAGTTGACTGACTTTGTTGAGCAACACAATCTTGTCAAAAAATTGCATGGGTTTGCCATTTCCAATGTCATTGACAACGCCGCTTCGCTTTCCAGAACAAAGTCACCATTAGCGTCTTTGACGAACTTGCTAAAAAGTCTGATGAACAAAGAAGAAAATGGAGCTGTTATTGTAACAAAGTATTCCGCAATCGAAAAACGACCACAGTTTAGTATTTGTAACATGGTGTTTATGATTTACAAGCTCGTGAGGAAAAGTGGCTGCTCCTCTCCCTTATTTTTTTTTTTTTTTTTTGCATTATTGAAGGAATGAACTCAAATATATTTTATTGAATCCTGATGTCCATTTCAAGCGTATTGTGGACGAATGTCGCTCTGTGGTGTTAGCGGGAGGGACAATGCAGCCAACTTCGCATTTCGTTCAACAGTTATTTCACCACATCCCTGCTGAAAAGGTTCACGTGTTGTCCTGTGATCATGTGGTGCCACAAGATCATGTACTGGCTGTCACGCTCAAGAGTGGCCCAAGCAATGTCAAATTTGATTTTACTTTCAAGTTCACCAGAGTATCTACACCTTGAGAAAAAGAAAATAAAACAAACAATTTGTCAATCAAAAATAATCGCACAAAAAATCCTTATATTTCAACTTATAGAAACCGTTGTGACACAAAGATGTTGAATGAATTAGGAAGAAGTATAATCAATATTGCCAAAGTAGTCATGGGTGGAATGGTGTTATTCTTTAATTCTTTTGATTACATGGACCTGGTTTTGAAACATTGGAAGCAACAGTCAGTCATTTATCAACAATTATCTGAAATCAAAGTTTAGCAAATTTGCCAGTAAAAAAAAAAAAAAATTGCTCTTTACGACATTTTATCATTGTGTACGAACCCTTCCACAATATGTTCTTTCAACAGACGGTGTTTGTTGAATCTCATTCCTCTGCGGATGTGGAGCCACTGCTGCTACAATATAAAGAGTGTATCTATCCTTTGGTTGAAAACAAAGATGATCATGAAACATCTAAGACAAGCCATGGCGCAATACTGATCTGTGTTGTTGGGGGGAAAATGTCCGAAGGAATCAATTTCCAAGACGATTTGTGCCGGTGTCTTCTCTTTCTAATAACATTTGGAAAGGTTATGCTCATAACAATATCAATACACGTTTAATAATTTTAAAAAATACAGATGTGTGATCATGTGTGGTTTACCTTATGCAAATAAAAACGATATTGAATTGAAGCAAAGAATGGAGTATTTAAATAAAAAACTTGGTAATGATGCTGGTAACAAATACTATCAAAATCTATGCATGCGGGCAGTAAATCAATCCATTGGTCGTGCTATTCGACACAAAGATGATTTTGGTGCTATCGTTTTGATTGATCAGCGCTACAGTGAGAGGGACAACATTATCAATGATATTCCTTTGTGGATACAAAGATCTCTTTATCATGCGACTTCTTTTGGTGACTGCTTTCATAAAATTACAAAATTTGTGAAACACTGCAAATCCTTGTATTGCAAAGAAAAGGAAAAATGATACCAACTACTGTTTCAAAAAGTTTTTTAGATTTTACTATTTAATTTTTGCAAGCACGCAATATATTAATTTAACAAACTTCATAGTATTTGAAAATTCACAAAAAATATATAAGATTAAAATAAAAAATCCACACATTTTTAAAAGTAATTAAATTAAAAATAATTGGATATAATTTCTATATATGAACAATCAACGATCAGTAATTCAAGAAATGGATGTTATGCTATTGTTACAAAAAGCAGTATTGTGGAGCTAATAAATGTTTAGAATTATCATAAAGCTGCAAAGAAATTCAAGAAGTCGAATGTGCTGCAATATAATTATCACTTAAAAAAATTTGATATGTGCTAAAATCAACTCAAAATTAGATCAGACATATGTCATAAATCAGACGAAATACAATGTGTTGCAAAAAAACTGAATACATTACAAAGGTGATCGATTTTCTGCTGAAAATAAATATGAAAACTAATTTTTATGGTAATCTTAAAACTCTTTGATGCCTTTTAAATATTGTAATCTTTTTAAACAGCGTTTACATTGTAATTGCTCTCCAAGTTGTAATGGATAATATTTATTTTTTTCATTTGAATATTTTTAAGTTACTTTTGATCCACTGCATTAACACGTCAAAAAAAGTGATATCTTTAAATTTAAAAGTACTCAAATCACAAAAATTAATTTTAAAAAAACAAGGTAACAGCAACAGTTTATTGGCATAACTTTAAAGATAACCAAGATGACTCTACTGCAAAAAAAATTACGTAAACATTTTTTCTTGACATTATTTTCTGTTAACTAATTTAAAAAATGTTACTTTAATTTTATAACAGTATAAAAATTTGTCGCAATCAAATCTCATAATCGCTTAAATTTTAATAAAATACGATAATAAACGGAGCAAAAAAAATGACAATAAAAATTGGCTTTGAGATGATGGATGAATGGATTTTTGATCGCCCCAAAATTGTACAAAAAAAAATGACAAATAAAATTATACCTCATCCGATGTGGAGTCTATCACCAATATCTCGTTCACACTCACGCTTCGTAAGAAGGTTAGATGTGATTAAATATATTTTGTTTATGGAGTTATTACCAATAATATCTTAGTAAAAATGTTGATGTCTATGATTAGTAGCACGTACGAAACACTCAAATTGGCTACAACTTCTTCATTGCCGGATTTACATTCAACTCATCCCAGTGAGGAAAAATCAAAAACTTCAGGTTCAATGACAAGGAATATGTCTCAACCCCTTCCTGTAAAACCACAGTTAACTACTTACGCAACGATTTCAAAGTGTTTACCTGTTTCGTCAATAATCTGTCAAAGACCTCTGTCTTCAAAAAAAACGGGACAAGATTTGTTGCCAACAGCCAATGTTGAAGTTTTGAAATGTAATTATCAAATCAATGATCTTTTGTTTATTTCGTTTCTTTTTTCACTGGGCTGTTTGCAGAAAGTAAAGGAAGATATCACCATAAGGAAGGACACTCAACTCAAAAAACGCATTCGACAATATAACTTAACAAAAAGCCAGAGAGAAAAAAATAAAAGAGATACCAAAAAACTGACGGAATCTTTACATTTTGGGCTACCAGAATGGTTGAAACAATCTTCAGAAAATCAAAAAGATAGATCTTATCAACAAAAAAGTAAATGGAACATTGTTAGAGATATAGTAATGAAAAATAAAAAGAATTTACATTTTGATAATTTACTCTTAACAAAATTCAATGATCTTTGTATGATAACTGGCCAATATTGCTTTGACAAACAGAAACATTACCAATATCTTATCACACGGTTGCAATTGAAATATATTCTGATGAAGCAACTCACACAACAGCATTTCATAGATGGTACATTGCTTGAACAGTTGTTGCAATTTTGTTTTTTACAGCGATTCTCTGCACAATCACTCGTCTATTCGCAACATGAACCACGCGAACACATTTATATTGTGTTGAGCGGAAAATGCACACTCTTCACGAATAAAGAAAGCGTAATATTGCAACAACACAAGTCCAACAGGTATCTAAATATCTAAATTTTGTGTAAAAAAGAAAGCTTTGCAAGTTATGGGGGGAAAAAAGATCACTCGAAAAACTTGATCCAGCTATTTTTACAAAATGTGTATTCAAAAAAGCACATTCTCTCATCGGCACAAAGATTAAGAAATCTGACACTAAAAACTTCTGGTCAAACAATTGTATTTGTTTGGAAAACACCTTGATGTTGGTTGTACCACTGGAAAAATGGTGGCTTATCAACGGCATGTTGATCAAAAAAAGAAAAAAATGTCGGAACTACTAATTAAAGAGATTGAAGATATCTGTGACATAAGTTTGCCCAGCGATGAAAAACAGCAAATTGCTCGTGTGATTGAGTACCAACGATATACCAATGGAGAGTACGTCTATTATCAAAACACCGCGGCAAAGCACTTGCACTTTATAGTGGAAGGAAACGTAATGCTGAGCAAAGAGATAGTTGTCGAGCACAAAAACAAATACCCCATTTGTTTTGACACGTGGGAAGTAAAGAAGTTCATAAGATCATACCATGTGTCGGTGGATACATTGGATTGCAAAAAAAAAAAGTACTTTGGAATGGAGTGTATCAGTAATAATGCTAATTATGCGTGCACCAGGTTTGTTTACAAAACGAATTACTATAAATTTCAAAGTTTACGCATAATTTCTCTTTTTCTTTCTTTTCTCTGCTCCCACTCCAAACTCTCTTACTTAAGAATTCAACTTAATCTAAAAAAAAGTTTATTGTTTCTCTCAAAAAAGCATTTGCATTAGCCCTGAACTACTTTTACTATCAATCGATATATTTCATTTGCTGAAATATTTTCCTCCTCGGTTCGCTAATGTGTTTTTAAGAAACGAACTTTCCTCACTTTGGATTACAACTAATAATGTCATTGATCTGTTTAAGTTCAAAATTAAAACGGGCTCAAAAAAATATAAACGCACCTCACGCCCCAACAAGGTCAACAAAGCAGACTTGCTTGACATCTGCATGACCAGCCACAATATATTCGATAATGCCATGATCAAACACATCAACTCGAAATTTCGGTCAAGAAATCCAAGAGATTATGACCGTATTATTGCCAAGAGCTTGCCCTTCAACAATACGGGGCAAAATACTTTCATAAATAAATATTCAATGAACAAAAAGTTAGTGATATTCCATGCAACAAACTGTTTCCACATTACCCAAATCTTCAAAGTCAAAAAATCTAATTTTTTGCAAGATAGCTTTCATTTACACTAGTGTTACAAAATTGACCATTTAAGTAAATATAAGTTGCAATATACAGTCAGTGACAACTCTTGACACCAACATTACATATTATGAAAACGATCGATTTTCTAAGTCAAAAATAAACATTCTTTCATTTTTTAAATATCTATAAATCTTCAAGTGTTCAAAATGTATTTCTTTTTTTTCAACAATTTTTTGTCAATTACAAACATTTTTATCATTTTCTACAACATTATTATCTTGCTTATTTATTTTTTCTTTGCAAATTTGGTTTTTTCATGCTTTTATTAGTTCACTTATAAAATTTTAATTTTCACATATTGTTTTGTGCATTTTTTGGTCTTTTTTTGCGTGTTTTTGCAATAATAATTGTAATTAGAATAATATTTGAAAGCTAACAAAGATATCAATTTTTTTAAATCAAATCCTTTTTGTTTTTTTTTGCGGTCAGCCTATGTTAAAATGCAATTTTTTAATAAATACAAAAGAGTGGTATTGAAAATTATAATGACATAATTAAAACAATTGTGTCTTTTATGGCTTGATGTTTTTCAAAATCTAAAAACTCTAAAGTGAAATGATAAAAATGTTTGTAATTGACAAAAAATCTTTAAAAAAATGAAATACATTTTGAAACACTTGAAGATTTATAGATATAGCAAAAATGAAAAAATGTTTATTTTTGACTTAAAAATCGATTGTCTTCATATAATGTTGGTGTGTCAATACTTTTGTCACTGCTTGTAACTTTTAAAAAATTTGATTCTAAAAGAGATTTATCTTTAATTGTATGTGCAATCACATAACACTGTTTCCTAATTAAAGAATGACTCGTCATAAAAGAATACATTATAAAAAAAAATGAATTATTAAAAGTTATACAATTACAAATGACAACATTTGACTAGATCAGTCAACTATTGTGAAAGTAATATTCAATGTATATGTAAATGGATTACATTATGTTTGATTAACCAATTATTAGTTATGGAAAAATTACGAAAAATAGTAAAAATTACGTTATTTCTACATTTTTTAAACGTTGATTAAATATTATTTCTTCGTCGAGAAAATAAATTCTCTATAATGTGCCATTTTAGGTTTTATGTTTTTTTGTTTTACTGTATTTTTATCGTCTACTGTTTTGATAGTTGAGAAAATTGTGAATACTGTTTAATTACCACTCATTCGATTATAAGTGACCTTGAGGGAAAGTCCCTATAATGCAATTTTAAGTATTAAAGGACGGTGGAACCCCCAGTGGGTTAAAACCGTCTTCAAATACAACTTGCTTTCGTCTTGTTGTTTTTACTCGTTTTTCTTATTGCGTTGTAATTATTTGTTGTTAATTTAATCCTTTTTACTGAAATTGATTTTTGGAACTAAATTCCTTTCGTATTACACTTAGTCCACCTCACTGTCCCTACAACCTGTTATTTTATACTGTTGTTCGTTATGAATTAGGCATCAATAACTTCAAAAGTCTAAAAAGGTTTCCAAAAGTGTTTTTACGTTTTGAAGTATCTGGCTTGAATTGTAGCATTGTTTAAACCCATCAATTTTATCATTTTTTTTGAACATATTGTAATACTTTACAATTCAATCTAAGCGTCTCTCATTCGAATTAAAATTTAGTAAAAATATTTTAACTCCAATTTGACTTTAAAAAACAGTGCCTCTCTTTTTGTGGGAAACCACGGTGATCAATAGAGGATTTTTTTGAACAATAATTGGAATTATCCAAGTTTCATTTGAGCATAGTGTCTAACGTGGAAAAAATGTGTGACGGCAGCAATGAAGTCCCCATACTGAGTTCTGGTGTTCCTGGTTCGATTCCTTCTAAGCACGTAGGTGTCGGTTTGTGTGAAAGCAGCCACAAAACGAGACATATTCAATATGTATATAGATAACTCGTCGACAATTGCAAAGATTTCATGAAGATTTTGTAATAGTCGATATAAGAGAAGAAAAGGAGTTCGGCAATGATCAAAAAAAGAAATTAATAAGTGGTATTGTCAATGTGCCTATGGGTGTGATCCTTAGTTCAGGTATCAAAGGACAAAAAAAAACCAAAGGGTTACTTTGCTGCGTTTTTGCGAGAATTTCTCATGTGCAAGAAGTTACGATGACTTGTTTATATGTGTATATTTTTAATAAAGCCTGGCGTGCATCCGAGCATTCCAAGAAATTATTTGGTAATAAAAAGAAGATCTGTTTCGTGTGCCCCCGTGGAACGCGTGCAGATTTGGTGACAAGATGGTACAATGCAAATACTGCTTTCGATTGTTATACGCTCAAAGGAGGTTATTCAGCATTTGACGAACCTTTTGCAAAAGATGATGATTGGGTATACGTTTGTTGTTTTCGTTTGGTCATCTTTAGGACATGGTCGAACATTTGATCCCAAAGTTTGAATAACAACACATATATTGCACCGAAATAGGTTGTTGTGTTGGCATATGGAGAAGAAAACCCTGAAAAAGTAGGACTGGCTTTGAATTTGGTCAATGCCGGAACTGCTAAAGGCAAAACCTCAACATTGATTTTAATGGCCAATGCTGTGTGGTTAGCCACGAAATCATTTCGTACCAAGAACCAATTCAAATTATCTGACACGTTCAAACCTTGGGAAGAGCAGTTTGCCAATCTTTTTTCGAAACATGGACAATTAATTTGTTGTACGAGTTGTTTGAAAGAAAGAAAGATTAACGACGATGACTTAATCAAAGAGGCAGTGAAAATGCAAGGACCTGATTTGGTTGACATCTTGCAACACTCGGGCAAAGTCCTTCAATTCCTATGACCAATTTCTTCTCTCCATCACTCTTCTTCGATTGTTGTAAGCCAATTGCTTTTTCTTTAAGGAAATAGTTCACTTGATTAGTTGGTCATCAAATTTTTTTTAATTCCAAAAAAAAAAAAAATTGAAATGCAGAAAAAAAATGTGTGTTAATAAATCGACAAATTCTTCTTGCACAAATTAAACGCCAATTAAGTAATAGAAGGAAAGAAAAAAAAATCGAAATCAATCACTCATGAATTGTGAACATTAGGATATTGGACATTTTTGACAAAACAACGACAAGACGAACCAAAAACCGACGAACAGCAACAAATGATAATAATAAAAATTTTCATTTGAAACAAAAGCGGAGATGTACGTCCCCTCTTTATATTTAATCTTCGACATCATCGTCAGTGTTTGCATCAGTTGAAGAACGTTCTTGTCGAGGAATATTTTTAGGTTTGATGACTTTAATGTTTCTTTCATCATGTAAATCACTCAAATCCAATTCTCCCAACACTTCACATCCATGAGATAAATCCAACTCCTTCAATTCCCGAAATGAATCTTCGTGAATTAACAGGCTTACAACTTCCATTGCTTTTTCTTTGTCAATTGACGGGTCTAAGCTCTGAAGGACGATAAAAAGTTTAAACATAGTGATTGTCGTTTTTTTTTTTTTTTTTGCCTATGACAAAAGATACAATGGAGATAACAAATCAAACCACAAAACATACAATCGTTAATTTGCGCAATGGCAACTTGACCAATGCTTTTAATCCATTAATATCTTTATTAGCTGTGATAGCATGACAGCGACCAATATTGAGTTCCCTGACAGTAACCCAAACAACAACAAGCTTGTAACCAAAGCAAAACAAAAATAAAAAAAAATCAAATATAAAAACAGAAAGTAATTAAATTAACTGTAAATTGGGTGCTCTGATTTGAATTTTCCATAATGCATTGGAACCCAAACGACTACAAAAATAGAGATTAATGCTAGTTAGGTTTTTGTTAGGTTTCTCGCGATTATCTTTCTTTAATTTGCGTGGAGTTCTTCTTGACTTGTCTTTTTTCTTTTCGTCCGAGTCTGGAGCCAAGGCAACCAAAATCTGTTTTCAAACATCAAATCAAATCAAATCAATTCAAATCAATTCAAGTGAGAGTGAGAGTGAGTTGTATATGCGTTATGTTTGTAGAAAAGCGACAACAAAAAGAAAAACAAACAAATAAAAATACAATGAATGAACTCGGTCCAAATGAGAAGCCTTTAAATGTGTGCAATACCGCAATGAGAGTTCTGAAACAGCGTGAAACCTTGGCAAGAATACACCAAAAAAGTTTTTTTCATCAAATTGAGGAGATCCAATTACTCCATAAAATTCACTCAAATCCAACAACTTGGTATTGCCATAAAATCGGATCACTGCTGATTTCCACGAGGAACAAACCTTTTATAATAATAATAATAATAAAAAATCTTGAACTTCACATCCTTGTCTTTTTTTTTTTTTTTTTTTTTTTTTTTTT